>PVKM010015749.1:0-27547 GCA_004027735.1 Carollia perspicillata
TTATACATTTGTCCAAACCCATAGAATAAACAACGCCAAGAGTGAACTCTAATGCGAACTGTAGACTTGAAGTGATCATAAGGTGTCAGTGAAGGCCATCAGTTTTTAGCAGTGAGCCACCGTGGTGGGCATGTTGACAATAGAGAGGCTACGCATGTGTGGGGTCAAGGGCATTTGGAAAATTTCTGTGCCTTCTGCTCAATGTTCCTATAAATCTAAAACTGCTCTAAAAATAAAGTACATTAAAATATGTTTTAAAAAATCGATATGACTAGGTTACCTGAAAATGGTTAGAATAAGTGTTCTACAACCAAGCAGAAATGAAGCCATGAGTTGAGTTGGATTTTAAAGAAATAAGCAGATTACATTTTCGCACAACCTATATTGTGACTGTGTGAAATTAATAACCAATATAAATTACACACATATGTGCACCCATATAGTTTACATGCATATATATGCATGTATGTGCATATATAGAAATCAAATATGGGATATCGATTTAGAGGCCTAAGTTAATAGGCTTTTAATTATGAAAATACTTAACTGTCTTCAACTGCTTCTTTCTCAACTAAGCATTGATTACCCATGGAAAGTTGTTTTTAATTTTATGTTAATTGACCGAATAACCTCTTTCACATTTCTTGAACAAAGGCAGAGATTCAGCATGTTACTGAGATAATGAGATAATGAAGTTTGACTATGTATAACGTATAACACAGCACCGATCAAATAAAAGAAGGAAATATTTTGGCAAGCTGGTGACACCAGGTATTTGCTCTGACTGAATTTTTTCACTGCATTCGGCAGTATTTTGGGTACCATGTAAATAACTCTTTAATGGATTCCCTCTTTACTGTCTTACACATATTTTATTTCTGCCCAATGTACTGACCGCCCTTTCAGCTGGTCACATCCTCCTCTCCCATCTGTCTGCCATCGCCCTTCAGGAGGCTCCCTCAGAGACAGGAACTGCTGATGGCCATGTGCCAACCCTGTGATCACGTGTAGCTTATATCCTACATCTTTTACAGCAAAACGAAATCCACAGTTAATACAGATTTCAGGTGTTTTTCTACTGACTGATTATTAATAACAAAATAATGGAATGTACTTATATAATGTATATACCTATAAAATTTGATCCTTAAGAGGGAATATTTTTATTTTTCCAAATATGATTAATGAAAACACAGCTATTCACATAAAGATAAAATTAAAAGTCATAAAGAGGTAACAGAATGAAACAAAGCAATTCCTAAGCACTTTAAAAATTAAAGGAATATGTCAAGTAGAATCTCAGATGGAAACAGCTTGATAACTTTATACTCTAAGAACAAAGTGACCTTGATTTCGCTGTAATCTGAAACACAATTAAGTACTTTATGATAAATTGATTGTAACAGTTACCCCACAGATACTAATCATATTTATAATATTAGTTATTACAAGAAAAATCTGTATCACATAAGAAAAGTAAAATTCAGCTGAGAGCTTTCTTTCTTTAAACAATGATTAGCACATCAAAAGGTTGAGACTTTTTTTAAAAGACAGGAAAAGAATAACATAGCCTCTCATTTTAATGGGAGCATCTGTATAGTACATATCTATTTCTATGTTCCCTCTGCCATACGCACTCAAGAAAAAAAGAAAAAAACAAGATATCTAGAAAAAGTAACATAATCATATACTAGAGTTAAATTCTTCTATTTATACTCCATAATGTCCTTCTTTAATTATCTTCTAAAAGTAGATAAGGAAGTGGCCCAAAATAGGAGTGACCACATCCCTATAGCTTCAAGGAAAGCAACCCAGTGAAACTCCCCATCCAGCCGACCAGAGTCATTTACCTGTACAGTGGCCCCACCAACACATAACCAGCTAGACGGCTATTCAAAACAGGCCACACTGCTTGTGTAATAAAAATTTACACTTAGAATTTTGGTTGGGGTTTTTCCATTACTGTGAAAAACAGAAGCAGACTTTAAATGGGATATTTTATTTTCATAATTCCTTATAAAGAGTTCCAGCTATTACTTTATTTCTCATTAAACCTGAAACTTTCCTACCAATGACATTGAGGCAGCAGAAGCTTTGCGGTAACAGGTAGCCAAAGAAGTGATTGTGTCACTAGAAGGCATAAAACAGGCTACATAATGCCCCTTATTCTCTAAGACCAATGTGGTTCCTTCTTAGTCTAAATTTCCATGACTCTGTAACTTTCAAGTAGAAACAGTTGATATCTGAGGACAATATAATGAATTTATTTTTCTTTTGCAAATGCTTTTTAGATAAATGCCAGGCAATTTTTAAAGTACATTATAGAGGTGAACCACTTTGGTCCTCATGATAACACAATGAGATAGGTGCTGTGAAGATGCCTTTGAAAAGGGGAGAGGCCCGGGCGCAGAGTGGCTGTGTTTTGCCCAAAGATTCACAGCTACTGAGTGGCAAGCCAGGCTCACCCTTGGCTGTCTGAATCCAGAATCGTGCCCTCCAGCCTGGTACCATGTAGTCACGGAAATGTCTCGATTCCCTCTGGCAGAGGAGCCCATCTTATTCAATCCAGTCCTATACTTGAAATACCTGCAGAACTTCCATCCAAATTTTTCTAAGGCTCACAGGAAGAAAAATTAATAAAAAGAGTTATAAATATATTTTTCTTTAGGTTTCCATATGCCATTCAATCTACTTTCCTACAACCTTAGCAATCCTCTCCCTTCAAAAAAAAAAAAAAGTCGAGGAATATGAATTCCCACATTAAAAAAAATATATCTATACCCTTGATCCTTTACGTGATGACCTGCTAAGCCCAGGACAATGTTCTCTTGTTAGATAATAACTTTGCAAATCGTGTCTGCATATATTTCCAGCATGTGTTTCCGAGTCGAGTATTTCAGGGTTAGATTTTGTATGTTTGCCCAGAACAGTACAGTTCATATACAGACTTCAGAAGGACTTACAGCCTGCTTCCACCTGAGAGGTGGCACTCATCGCACTGAGTTTCCTTACTGACGATGATGTCAATGGGAAAACTGTAACTTGGACAGTCACTCACTCATGGACCTCTTTATGCGTCAACCAGACTGGAAGTTTTCTCTAACTTGGGAGTCAAAAGCTGTCTCTTCCCTCTGTCCTGGGGAGTCATCCTGTTGTGCCTTTCATTCTCCTGTGAACTGCAGACCACAGACAGGCCGCTCTGTTGGGTTTTGGTGGTGGCAACACTGTATTTAGAGTCAGAGATCCCAAACTGGATCTTCATTCTGCCATAAACTAGCTGCGAGGTGGTGAGTCAATTGGTTGTGAATCAATTGGTCACCACCTCTGACCTGTAACCCTCATCACTACGAAGGAAGTGACACTGACCTCTCCTGACCTCTCCTGCAGAGGACTGCTGCGGAATTAAATAAACCCCTGTATGGCATGAGGAAATTTAAAGTTATTTGTTGGTATCTAATATTAGTTTTGGTAGTAACTAGAAGAACAGTGATTAAGAGCCAAAACTGGTACGAATCTGAAGCTTAGTTCCCAACTGCCTAATGTAGGAATCAATAAGGGTTTAGGTACAGATTAGCCCTGCGGTCTCCAATATGCCACGGGTCACAAGTGGCTCTCCACTCTCAGTGTTTTCTCTGAATAAATTTAAACAACGACCTTTGGATAGTCCAAAAGAATTAGATAATTGATTCATAGAATGCTTTTTAAAAAGCGCCTCTCTTATATTATTTTGAGTATTATATCTAAGATACATTGTAGTGAACATGTCATGATGCCAACGCAATTCCTTCAGCTCAGAGATTTAGAGGAGCAACTAAATTAAATACTTTTTGAAAAAACATGTCCTCTATCTGGTATATTTGAGAATCGCATTCATAAGACCAGAGTGAGCTCTTCCATACTGCAAGGGGACAATTTGGCCTTCATGAACTTTCTATAAATCTGAGGGAAGGAAATAAATTGTAGTATTTTCAGGCAATCCAGATACGTTATTTACAAGAGCCGGCCAAGAAATTCTGTTCGAATGAACTTAGCAGAAAACAGACTCTAACAGAAATGAAAAGCCTTTGATGTGCTTCTTGGAAGGTCCATTAATAGCATTTCCGTGTGAAAAAAAAACCAGTGTCAGAAGAATTCCTCAAGACAAGGGTGCTACTGGCAGCAGCCAAATGAAGAAGCACGCAAAGTGTTTTCTGATAATCCCATAGCTTTGTGTTCTGGGGACGTCGCCCCCTTTTTAGGCAACCCTTTCTCACCCCGAGCTAGCCCTACTACTCTCTTGATGTCTTGTTCCCTGCCCTATTAGTGACAACGTATTTCTTACAAATTGATTTCTGAACGGAAACAGTCACTTAATATGTTACCCCCCAAAGATCTTTATATTTCAATAATGGAAGCAGTGCCTATTCCAGAGTAAAGTAGTTTAGTCTGTGAAACATCGGCGTCCAGAATGTAATGTTGAGCAAACACTCAGACAGTCACCCTCCTTATCTTAAGACCGGATCTGGGTGTTAAGATTTTGAGATAATTTTGAGGAAGACCTACTCTTATTGACTGGGTGTCTTAGAAACATCCAGAGAGAAATTGAATGTAAGACACTGTTTTGTTTGTTTGCTTGTTTGTGTTTACTAAACTGGAAGCAAAGAAGATCAGAGTCATATTTAAATATCCCTTCTTTTCCAATAATAAATCATCACTGATGATTTATTCAGTGGAACCATTCAGTTCCTTATCAAAATGCATGTTTATTTAGATCCAGATAATAAAGAAATTGCTTTTTATGTTATTTAAATATATCTTGGTTTGCCATTCTAGCCCAAAAAATGATTGAATAATGATGAATAACTAAATTTTAACTGGAATATATTTGTAGGCAATCTCTACTGGTATGCTACGTGCAAAAACACCTTACTTTTATGGTTGAGTAAAATACTAGAAAAACTCATCCTCTGTGTTGCAATCATGTTTAGGAATTAAATTGCTTCCCAAATGTCATCGAGACATGTTATTAAATGGTCTTATTATAAGCAAGGCCTCCTCTCCTAGAAGAAAAAAACAGCCAAAATGAACCCATTATACCACACAGGAATCTAAAATTTTTCATTTCTCTGTTGAATTTTATGCAAAGCCACTTTATCCTCTACTTCCTTTGCCTTAATCTGTTTTCTGTGGTTGTTGATGTCACTGTTTGACTTAATCGTTAATACAGGATTGGATGAACATAGCTGAGAAATATCTAGATGTCTATGTTTTGTGTTCACAAATACATATTTTAAAAAATAAAAGTCTAACATCATCTGCTAAACTTCTTCTCAAAGAAGGTGAATTTCGCAGGAAGAAAGCGCGGTCATTTGTAGATAGTTATCACAGCGTAGGGAACATCAATTTCAAATGCCATGTTAAACAAATGAAATACAGTAAATTAAATGAAACTACTTTCTGTAACACTTTATGCCTCTATCTGTTAATTTTGAAAAAGGCACCATAGTGAGGCTCATTTCAGTACAAAGTCATATTATGCAGATGTACTACATTCACTTATTTTTCTTTATGAAAAAAATATATAAAACTTTATAGCCTGCCCCAGTTCTGCATCAGGAATAGCATGAAGAGCTTTTCTATGTCAAGCTTCCCCAGTCTCCTAAATCTGCCCTCGCATTTTTCTCTCCCACCCGCTACTCTGTGCTTCAGACCTGCTCTGAACCCAGGAACAAGAGTCAGGGAGGGAGGTGTCCTTTCCTCTGTCCTTCTTTATAGTTCCAACCCATCTCCTCCAACACCGTCTAAGATGTTCTTCTGTCATTTATGGCCGTCCTCTGTATCTTCACCACCCTTCCTGGTTCCTTCCCCTCAGCCTTTATATATAAACAAAATGATAAATGCCTTTTCTATTTTAAGGGAAGAAAGGAACCTCTAATCTCTTTCTCCTCTGGTTAGGGACCCATGCATCTCCTGCTCACCGCTGATTTGCTCAGTGTGGCCTCCCTTCAGGCAGCTCCTCACTGTTCCCACTCCTTCCCCTCCATTCAGTTCCCTCCTCATCTTTTGTCCTGAGTTTTCCGCCCCACCATCCTGCTAACAATGTGCAGACCAAGCTTCTAAAGGCCAAATTCAAGGCTCCTTTCATCCTCAAATAACTTGACCTCTCACAGTCTGAAGTATTACCTACCAAGCTACACTTTTCTTTTCAAAACTCTTTCCTGTTTTCTTCCGGTTCTCCTTCTAAATTTCTGGCCACTTCTAAGCCCCCCACCAGGTCCTTCTTCATGCCCACCCCAATGAACGCTGTTGTCCCTACAATTCGGAAGTGTCCTTGGTCCTCTCCTTCTTTCAAGAGACTTTCTTCATTTCATTTCTGTCCCATTCACTGATCCCTCTCCCTACAACCACCTCAGAAAGCCTGTGGCTTCTCAGTATTCTTTCCCTGGACTGCTTTGTTTCCTCATCTAATAAAACAGCATCACAGAACAACCCCACGTTAAAGTGTGAGATGGTTGAATTAGCTGGTGTACAGAAAGCTCTCAGCATGGGGCATGCCACGGTATCAACAATCATTGCCTGTTGTTTTTATAGTTCCTTGATATGCGTTTTCTTCTAGGTAATCCCAAGTATTAATAATGACTATTCCAGCACTTCCAAAATCTCTCCACCAGATTCTGCCATCCCTCTACTCACGGTCATGCTTAAGAGCTGTTCTCTCTTCATCTACGCAGCAAACCTTAGCAAGCAGTGATGGAAGGCAGAAACTGGATTTCAGGTGGTCAGCACCTAATAGAGTATACAGATGTGGTACTATAAAGTTGTACACCTGAAAATGTATATATTACTAACCAACGTTATCTCAATAAATTTAAAAAATATGCTGTACGAGGTCTGTCCAGAAAGTATGCAGCCATGTAATATGAAAAATAGAGACATCTATTGAAGAAGATACAAGAAATACTGCACATAAGACAATGATGCCCCAATCCCCTTCAAAGAAGGCACCCTAGGACCTCACACAGTTTTCTCAATCACCATCAGCTGCCCCATCATATTTTCCTGAATCTCATAGATGGTGTGAAACCTCTTCCCTTTCAAAGGTGATTTTAGTTTTGGGGAAAAGCCAGAAGTTGAAGGGCTCCAAATCCTGGCTATAGCAAGGCTGAGTCACCTGAGTGATTTGATGGTTTGCCAAAAAACTCTGCATTAGACATGATACATGAGCAGGTGGGTTGTCATGATGAAGGTGCCAATTGTCAGTGGCCCATAGCTGCCTCCTTCTGAATCATTGGAACAGGTTCTGCAGAGGAATGGTCAAGTTAAATGCAAAATTTGATGCAGATTTGTTTCTCTACTCACTCAGTCATTTTGAATGCAAGGGCCACATATTACACATGCTCACTCAGTGGCATCTACCACTCTCACTAAGTACAGTGAAGTCATCATTGTTCACACATGTGCATTCCAGTCCAATTTCCTTGGTTGTCAGGTTACATCAATGTCACGCAAACCATTCTTTTTATATTAACAATGGCTGGAATTTTCCAAACAGACCTCCCATACTTTTAAGAATATACTATACTTGTGTGCCAGCTGTACTTACATATAAGTTAGAAAAAAAGAAAGAAAAGAAGGAAAGGAAGGAAGGAAGGAAGAAAAAAAGAAAGAAAGAAAGAGAAACGAGGCTATACAAAGTTCAATTAGCTAAAAAAAACTTTTGAAATGAAAGTGCTCACAGTTCATTGGGGAAGCAGGACAAGCAAGCATAGCTATGAAATCATGTGGCAATGTGGCACATGGATCTGTATGCATATAAAATCAAGGCAGCACATTCTTTACCACATACTAAAAATCTGGCAATCATTCTCTGCTCTTCACTGTCATGAGTATAAGACAGAAGCCCAATGAATGAGGCGGAGAGAAATCAAGTCTTAAGGTAACGTTTCTTAAAAATCTCCTGAAACCCACCCACTCCTCTCAAATTGACTTATATCAGTAACCCCTCTTCTACACTATTTGTCCATTGTGTCATCTCTCTAAGATACAAATCTAATCCATTTTCTCCTAAACCCATTTAGTGGATCACCACTATCAATTTTTAAAAAATAAATACATTTTTAGATGGCAGAGAAGAACTAATTTTATGTCTCTGGTTTCACCTGACCTACACGACTACGCTCCAGACAAAATGAGTTGCATTCCTGGCAACACTAACAGTTCATCGCTTCCCAGTGCCTTTGCGTAGACTTGATCCTCTGCCTATTAAATCTTTCTCTTCTCGGGAGGACCAGAGGTGCTCTGACCCTTATCTTATGGCAACCAAATTAATTACTGGCATGGGTTTAGTGTTTAGGAAATCAAAGGCCAGAGTCCAGATAAGTAGCATGGAGTCCGACACCAAAGCCAGGGTAAAGTGATGAGGATATTGTGTCCAGATCATGATAAGGTCCCGAAGTGGGAACAATTCTAGGGTAACTGGCAAGAATATTCATGGGTATTTACAGCTCATCTTTTTTAAGTTAGCTAGTATCCGACATGTGGATGAATTAGGTGGCCTTATAAAAACAGCAGGAAAGGATTCAATGACACACATCTAATTTCTGTCTGGGGAAATTTTGTTCATCTTTTAAGTATCTTTCTTTCCATACCTTTTTTGTGAATACTTCCCTAAAATCTCCCAATCTTCTAGGCAGAGCTTATTCTCCCCAAGGCACATTATTTTCCATAGACTCAGTTCTTCTAGTTCTTATCAAATCATGTGATTGCTCACGAGCTTCGTGTCTGTCTTCTCAATTTGACTATGACCTCAAAAGAGACTCCATATGGTTCATGATACACATCCTTTGTGGAAGGGATAAGTGAGTAACTCCATGAGCAAATATCATTCTTCCTCCCTTCAAAAAGGGTTAATGTTGACTAGATTGTGGGCATAGGTCTTTTCCCATAAAAATGTCTTCTGCTGTTGAAAGAAAGGATTGAGATGTAAGAACATGCCTAGTTTAGGTATGAACATCTGGCATATGTCTGTCTCCATGATTTGTCATGTTAGCTTTGTCTTAAGAGTGCCAGAATGCCTTCCTTCCCAGGATATCATAAAAATAAATAAGACTTCTGAAGTACCCCATTCCTTTGGTTAAAAATTACAAAGCTTTCCTAGTGACTATGTTATACCCATAAGGTATATGAATGTTGGAGCACACCTGAAACTAATACAATACTGTATCTCAACTATACTTTAATAAACAGGTAAAATTAGAAAGCTTTCTATTTCATCATTATACATAAAAATGCATAGAAAATACACATTGAAGTTGAAGGTAAATATCAAATATTAACTAACTCTTATGTGAGTTCATTGCTATGTATATAGTTTTCCCTCCTTCTCACAAATTTGTGAACCTCCAAAGTATTGTTAGTTTGTGGTTGCGAAACTGCAATAATTTCTCAGCCTTTCACACAGGCTTTGGGTGTTCATTTACTGGTCTTGACAGTATCATGCAGAAGAACTGTGCTAAACTCGGCTCAACTCTTCTGTAGAACTTCAGTAGGGAATTGTAATGCATCCACATAGTATAATGTTGGGACTATATTGGCCCATCCTGGAATATCTTTTCTAAAAATTTTAAGCAACAAGAACAAATTGTTAAGGAAATGTCCTCTCAATTCCCTCAACTATGCATGTAGCAGATTTCCACTACATGGCTTTACCCTCATTAACATTCATGCCATTTTCTGGAACCTCATTGGTTTCAGTGTTTGCTTTGAATTTGCCTTGCTGAAATATTTGCCTTCCTTTTTTTTTCTTCCTGCTTCTTCTGAAGCTTCGGTTGTTCCTTTTGGTTTCAGCAGAATGTTCTTGGAAGGTAATGACTAAAAACTTACCTATATATAAATTTGTAGATATTTTTTTCTAAAAAGAAATATACACATGAGGCTATTTTTCACTAATTAGGAAACTTTTATGGAAAATAAGCCTATTGAAAAGTCAATACCTCCCCCAAGCTCCAAGTTTTATTTCAAAAGGGAAGAAACAGTTGTCAATGCCTGAACTTCCTGTTTGTCTCCAATTGAAAAGTCTTTTCTCTGAGTCTATAATCTGAGTGATTAGTCAGTATAATGTGGGCTTCAGATTTTTTTTCTATGCAAGATGATAGATTCATGCAGAAATATACACATCACCTTAGTTGTCTCCCCTTTTGATCAAATTTCACACATTTCTAAGAGTTCACGCATATTTAATTTGGGGACAAAAAGCAAAAGTGTGGTTGCCCTTGCTTGAGCAAGTTTGGCTGACCCATACATGTCTGTAATTGGTGCCCTTGATTTCATCATTGTAATGTTCTAAATAGGTAGATTCATATACTATTATGACCTTCTAAAATACTTTTCCATCTCAACATTTTATCTTTTTCATCTTTGTATCTATGCAGACTGTCTAACATAATTGATGCACAATTATTTCAGTTGAAAGAACAAAGAGAGGATGGAATAAAGAATGGAAGGAGAAAAAGGAGGGAGGAAGAAAGAAAAGAAATTTAGGTGACGTGAAGGGAGGAAGAGAGAAGAATTTCTGGTTTCCCTTCCAAATTATTTCCTTGCTATTTCTGGAGGTCATCAGAGAATTCTCCACAAATATCTCTGTATAAATAATGCCCCAGATTTCTACCAGACTTTCCCACATGCAGATGAAAATGCATCGTGAAGCTTTGCTATCACCATTACTGATAGGACTTATGGCTTGTTATGCATCCTGTGAATAGTTAAGAATTTAACTATGTCTAAAAAACACTTGTTGAAGTCTGCGGTGTTGAAGCAAAAGGCCTTACTCCCCTATCAGAGATTCTTTACTGAAGAGGGAGCCGGACTTGTGCATTGTCAGATGGTTAGCAGCATTGCTGGTCTCTACTTGCTAGATGCCAGTAACGATGCTCTCCCAGTCACAACAATAAAAAATGTCTGCAGTCATTGCCAGATGTCACCCAGGGGATGAGTAAGAATTGCCTCCAGTTGGTACACTTGTCTTATACAATAGCCATAAGATGCCACAGATTTTCCAGTGGCGATAGGAAGCCACTCTTCAAATTTCCGCATATGAGTCAAGTACAGATCACGCTGAGCTTACTGAAAGATGAACCTCGAGGCAAACTCTGTGGTGGAACCCAGTTCTACGCCTCACCAACTTCCCAAGTCCCTCCACATACCTTGGGCTGCTCTTCCTGCCTCCATTCAACCATCTCCCACACAGTGGCCTCTAATCGACCCAGGCACACATAGTTTGAACTCAATTATGACAGTGTCAATCAACAGAAAAAGTGAATTAGTCAGGTGTATGCTCCTTTCCTGTGTTACATTTTAGGTCCTACTATTGGTGATTTTATCTGATGGGTTTATAGGATGACAGTGTATAGATAGTGTGACTACTTACAAAGGGTCATGATGAAATGCTGATGAGGCAAAATAGGAGCATGCGTTAAGATTAAAAGTTTACAGTCTGATTGGATTATCTGGGTTAGAATCCTAGCTCTGCGACTTATAAGATTTCTGTAACTCTAGACAAAGAGCTGCCCTCTGCCTCAGTCATGGCCATCTGTGATGTGAGCGGAGGACTGGTAGCTCTTGCATGGAACTTTCATAAAGTTTGAATAAGAGTCTGTCTGGGAAATAGTTTAGAGAGTGTTTCATATGTGTTAGCTGTTTTTCTTATATTTAGAATAGTGTATCTTACAACAGTACTGCCTAGACACAAATATGCAATACATCATGCACACACATGACAGCCAGAACTATCATTTTATTGTAATTAACATTATGTTGTAGTTGTTAAGTTTGTTAACCACAAAACCACACTATATAGTGCTTGATTTTGGTACACTAGTGAATGCTTACACTAGTATCTATGACTTGCTCTAATTTCCATGTCATTTGGTAAATGCTTAAACATATGCTACTCTTTTCAAAGCAGTTCTTCAAATCTGTTTTAAAGAGGACAATATTTGGTTTTGTTGTTGTTGTTGCTGTTATAATTCGCACTAACTTTAGGCTGTATTACCAGTGGTTATTTCAGTGACCTGAAGTCTCCTGTTCCTCCGTGTCTCACCCACTTACACATTGCTCCTCATATTTATTCAATGTTTCGAAAAGAAATATACATGTAAAAGAGAATATATAAGTAATAGGAGAAGGAAAAAATCAATGGTTCTTGATGATTTATAGATTATATTGGGCAAAGGAGAGGGGAAGAGAGAACAAGGTTACAGGAAGGATTTCATTGTGATTCTCGGTTTCCATCCTATACTGTATATAAAACAGGAAATTCGGAGGAAGAAAGCATTTCAATTTAGACACGTATAAATTGGGAAAGGAGGGGTTGAGTAGGGGCCTGATGTACCTTGACCTGGGCTCACATTAATCAATAAGAACATTTTCCATATAATGATTGCAGAATACTAAAGGAAATCTGCAAAGGAATACAAACTTAACTAAAACTTTTGGGAGCCCAGAGAAAATAACTGGATTAGTTTTGCTGTAATATCTATAACTTCTCATTAACAATTGACCCACCAATAAAAGGTACATAGTTAATTTACTATAATATCATTTAAATTATAAGAACTAATGGCATTATTGCTCATGCAAAACTAGAATACGTTACCATCACCCCTTCAACTAGCTTCATTTCTAAATATCACCATCACTCATCTATAAAAATCAATACAAAAAAACTGCTTGCATGATTTTTATAGGCAGGAGAGATATGAGTAGCTTCATTGAATAAATACAGAAATTGAACCTCAGCTAATTTGAATAATGTCTCTGAGGACTTGGGACAATAACTGGTAAAGCAAAAACTAAAAAGGAGATTGTAAATACTACCTCAGTGTGGACTCATATTATTTCCCATACATTCGTTTTTGGTTAACAATGAATAATCATTTGTGCAGAAAATAAAGAAGTTAACTTCTCTTCCCATTACATCAAAGCAGATACAACCTCAAGGAAAAGGCTTCTGTAGTCAGAAAAGTGTTAAAACATTGCTTTTATCAAAAGCTTTTATAATAGGATGCTTGACAAACTTCACAAGTGTTCCTGGTCCATCAAAATCACAAATGCCATTCAGGCAAGAATAGTGGATGATATTGCCAGGGGTCTAACACAAGCTCAAAGGATTAAAAAAAGAAAAGGGGACGCACAACTGTGCTTCTCCTCCTCATGAGTAAGAGCTCTTTTGAGTTTTTATCATAGACTATTCCTAGGAGGGAAGTAGAAGTATAAAAATGCCATTGTTCTTGTTTTATTGAAAAGAAAACAAAATTCAGAAAGGATTCACCTAAAACCACACAGTCCATTAAGGAACAAAGAGAATTCAATTGCTTTTGGCTGTCCATTCCAATAGGCTATGCCACCACCTATTATATAAGTGCAAACAATTAAATTGGGGAATGGCTCAAAAGCCAAAGAAATCTCCTTTAATTTGCTTCTCTAACTATAAAAATAAAACTGTGTTGGAACCTCACTATAATGTGACTCACTCTTGCAGAATTTAATACACTAAGTTCATCTTCAGAATTAACTTCAGGAGCTTGTCCAAGAGAATGCTTAAGAAGCTGCTCATAATATGAATTTGACTCACCATTGAGATTCAACTCGAGAAAGTGGCCACAGAGAGAAATAACAGCTCTTTAAAGAAGCTCATAATCAACATTTTTGCTATTTTTCTAAACCTCTATACAGAATTTAAACATTTGTCATTGCCTATCTCATGATATTAGCTAATGTATAATAATATCATACATCATTTACAAATGTAGTCACATCTGTCAAATGAGAGAGAGAACAGTATTCCACCTGATGGGCTTATCATAAAGATCGAATAACATAACATTTTAAAGCACTTAAAATATAAGTGTTTGTTAAATTTAAAAAAATATTTATTTTCTTCCATGTTGTGTTTTTAGTGTGCCTAACTATAAAATTTGCCTTTTTTTCAGACTTGGGCTATTTTTTAACAGCTGAAAGGTAAAGGAAAACGTTGAGCAGAAAGGTATTTTTAACAAAGGTCACTTAAGGATTTGATTGTACAAAAAAAAAGAAAGAGAAGCTCGTACAAAAAGAAAAGATCGTACAACAAAAAGAAAATCTACTGGACAGATTTTTTTTTTTGACACAAAGGCGGAAAAACTGATTTTCTCTGTAAGTTTCCAGAAATATAAAGAAGGGACATAGTGAGTAATTAACTGGAATTTCTAATTCAGTGTCTACAGAGCACTGGATGGCTCTTTCTTTATTTTGTCATCCAGTAGCCTTTCCAAGAAGTGATATCCTCTTACACAGGGTCTAAAATGAAAATTAATTATCATTCTGATGGCCTTGAATCTGAGTAGAAAGTGACACAAAAATGTAAAATTTCCTTGAATGTCCCTGAGGGTTTAAAGGAGTAGAAATATCGAATGTATATAAAGAGTACAGGGATGCTGCTGCATCCCGTTCTCCTAAATTAGAAATGGACAGGACAAACCCGAGAAGTAGCCCTTGGCTATAGTTGATATGCAAGGTATATGGTAAACTACGGAGGCATGACTCAGAGTTAAAAATGACTAGATGTATTAAGATAAGGAAATAAGAGTAAAAAGCAAGCCTTCCTACTTGAAAACTTTGAGATCTCAGTGTCTTAGTCCACTCCGGCTGCTGTCGCAAAATGCCGCAGACTGGGCGGCTCACACCCAGCAGAGGTTTGTTTCTCACAGCCCTGGAGGCTGCAGGTCTGAGATCAAGGTGCCACCACGGTCAGGTCAGTGCCCTCTTTTGGATCAGAGATTTCTCACTGTCGTCACATGAAGAGGCAAGGGACCTCTGTGATCTCTTTCTATAAAGGCACTAATCCCCTTCATCAAGCCTCCACTCCCCTGATCTAAGCACCTCCCAAAGGACCGCCTCCTCACACATCATCTTCGTGGGTTAGGGTTGCAACATGAGATTTTGGCAGGCACACAGACACTGAGGCCTTCGCATTTGGTCCAAAGAAAATATTAATTTAAACTGTGGTATTAAGCTTCATTTGAGTTCTAAATGCCTGAACCATGCCACGTAAAGATTGTCCTAAATACAAAGGGCTGTTACCCTCCCAATTATACTACTTCCTGAACAGGAAAAGAAATAGTATCAGGAAAGGAGCCGAACTAAGTTACCCAGACTGAAAAGTAAGTGGAATTATTTCAATTTATGGTTTCATTTCCTTTCTAACCAAGGGTTACATTCATCACATGAGGGATCTGAAAACACTGCTTTTCAGTTACAAATTGAACCTTTCCTAACTCAGTTTGCATAAAGGTGCCACCGTGCCTGTGAGCCTCACAGTTTTAGCATTAAGATGTCCTAATTAATAGGACGGTGCGAAGGAGCAGCAGAAGCCCAATGCCAATGCTGATTTAACACTTTAAAATATTGTCTCCACGGAATATGCTAGGACACTGCATGACAGTCATTAAAACGTTTCAGGAGATAGTTTTGCATTCACACTAGCCTGGATCCAAACACTGACGCATTCCATTGTTTGTAACTGTGGGAGCATCTTTGAACATCGTTAGCCACAGCTTCCTCACCTGCAAAACGTGAGTGATTATATCAACCACATAACCTGGTGGGAAATAAATAAGATAATTTATGTGAAGCATTTACAAGGTAAACATTCGACAAAATGAAGCTATTTTTTGACCTAAAAAAGAAACAACCCAGTTTTGTTATGATGTGTGTGAAATGATGAAAGCATTTTACAGGTTCTGTTGAAATTAAATAAAAGTATTTCTCTTTTTTAATTAAAGAAAGCTTAGGTAAAGCCCTGGATTAGGGACTCCTACCTTCAGATATCTGTGTTTAATACCAGTAAAAACTTTCAGTAAAAATTTGTGTTACCGTCTTCACTGAATATATTATTACATATTGCTTTTACCATTTTTATTACAAGTCACTCCCCTTCCTAGGTGAATACGATTAGCTTTACGTTCAGGAAGCAGTGATTTCCTTTGGCCTTTATCACATGAGCTTTCTAGTTTAGGTCAGGTTATCCAGCTTTCAGGGAAGATCAGAAGGCTGGGATTGCAGGGTATTAGCTCCCTTTAGCTGAAGTAATATTCTTTGTTTATATATCGAAAGTACCCCATCGTACAGGTAAATTAACATATATGCCAATGACACCGGGTCTTGAAGTTCAGTTGGCACAATGAAGCAACCCTTGTTTCCTTTGTTGTTTTGCTGTTTTGAGGTAAGTAGCTCCACTGAAGACTTTTCTATTGGAAATTAAATTAAAGACCTAATTTCTATGTACGGTGTTGGCTTAATTAGAACTCTGTCCATAACAGTTTGACATTTAGAGTCCACAGAAATAGCTTTTAAAGCACAACTGCACAATTTCTCCAAGGCAAATGCGGAGCCTGGAATAAACTTTCAATTGCACATAATATATTTGACCTCACATTTTTATGGTGGTAATAAAATTCTCCATGATTTTGGCCCTCCATCCCTCTATGCTATCTTATGTATCAAAAGGACAGAAAGCTAAATAAGGGGAAACAAATTAAAAGTATCACCCTCTTTACCTCTATGTCTTTCTAATTAAGAAGTATGTTAATTGAAATTAGAGTGACACAGACCCTGTGCAGAAATCCCCCGAGTATTGTAATTGGTGTGTGCAGCCATCGCCCCAGGGTCATTTACTGAACTGATTCCCGCCTGGGCTGGGAGTGACTGAAAATCTTCAACTGCAAAGCAACCTCAAGCTTATAAAATAGGATTGCCAGTGGAAAAGCAAATATATCCACATCCAAATTAGATTTTCTTTAAACATTTACGGAGAAAGTATTTGAGATCAGACGCCTTTACTAATCAGTTCACCTCAGTGGTTCTTTCCCCCATGCAATTTCCCTTACTTCAGTTTGATCACATCTAGACTTTAATGGCTTTACATCACCTGCAGAAAAAAAGCAGAGTGTATTTCAAGACTCCATCACCAGCTCCACCTTTCTCGTTCCTCCCATTACACCCACAGTGCATCTTGACCAAACTCTACGCCCCAACCCGCACACCCTGTGTCTTCCCTGCCGCATGCTTATGTTCACATTTGTGTGTCCACCCACCAACTTGTACGCTTTCTCCTTTTCTCTGGCATACCAAATGCTCACCAAATCCTACCAGCATTTGCCGATAAGACCCAGCCCAAATACCATGACCTCCAACTACTCCTTTAATGTTCTCCTTGATGGAAAATCTCAACTTCAAATTTAGCATCCATTTATCTTGGTTTAATAATATCAAAATCTCTGATAAAGTAATTCTTTTGTTTTAAGTCTAACTTAAGGCCGTGAATGTCAGCTTACTCCAAGCAAGGTAGGATGTTAGAAATTAAAGTTATAAAACTATATGTAACCCTTATCTTCAATGATTCCATAAATAAGATCACATTTAAACAAATTAATATAAAACTAGAATACACAGATTTCATCAGGATGTATAAACATAGTTACGAAGGTTTTAAAGTTTGGAGAAGAAAGATGCTCTCTTAGTCCATTCAGGCTATCATAACAAAAATACCATGAATTTCATAGCTTATAAACAACAAATGTTTGTTTCCCACAGTTCTGGAGGCTGGCCAAGTCCAAGTTGATAGCACAGGAAATTCAGTGTCTGGTGAGAATCTGTTTCCTGGTTCACAGAGGGCCACCGTTTCCCTGAGTCCTCACGTGGTGCAAAGCGAAAGCTAGCCCCTCTAGGCTCCCTTTCATAAGAGTATGAATCTCATTAATGAGGGCTCTACCCTCATGAGCTAAGCACCTCCCAAAGGCTTCACCTCCTAACACCATCGCGCTCTAGACAGGACTCTGAAGGGAGGAGGGCACAAGTATTCTGTCCACTGCAGGTGACTTCTTTGGGAATTTGTGGAATTTAAAATAGAATTTGGGAATAGGTGGCTTGCATCTAGAGATGAAGGTAGAGAATTTCACGCAGAGAAAAAACATGAGCAAAGACATTGAGGCAAAATATTTTCCAGAATCATTCTAGTTTACCAGAAATCTTATGTTTCTGGTGGCTAATAATCACAATAATACTACTTAATATCATTTGAACATTTCCCATATGCTGGGTATTGTTATAAGACATGTACATGTCTTAAATTCACTTGGTTTTTATAACAGCCATATGAGTTGGTGACTATATTTCTTTTTACTAAATGGGGAAAATGAGGCAAAGTAGATAGAAATGAGAATTATAATTTAGAAGAAAATTTGAAACCATGTTGCAAACCGGGTGGAGGAGGTAATGCCTGGCCATATTTGTAGAGAACTGGATTGCATTAGCTAGAGGAAGATGTAGCTGGTGAAGAATACAACGGAGGGGGACACCCCAGAAGAGGCCTGGGAAGAGTGTGTACATGTGTGATGAGGGAGGGGTAAGAGAAAACTGCAAGAAACTTTTTTTTTTGAAGAGTGCCATGTATGTGGCTTGGACAGTCTGACAAACAGACTGTGAAGAGTTACTGTGCCAGGTGGGGGCCTTTCTTCTACAAGGAGTCTTAAAAATTTTGCAGCAGTAGAATTATGGACAAATTTCCATTTTAGCTAGGTCACCGTCCCAGCTCTGTGGAGCATGGCTTAGAAGAGCATTAGTGTGGACACAGGGAGACCAGATAGGAGACCACTGGTCTTAAAGTCCCAGCAAAAGATGCTGAGGTGCAGATCTAAAACAGTCACTGCAGATAAGGAGAGGAACGAAAATATGGCAGAACGCACTCTCCAAAAGCAGCTGCCATGCCGTGGCCAGTGTGGAGCATCATCGCATAAACCGAAAGGCTGAGAGTGTGATTCCCGGTTGGGGCACATGCCTAGGTTGTGGGTTTGGTCCCCAGTCCAGGTGCCTATGAGAGGCAATGGATTAATGTTCTCTCTCACACCAGTGTTTCTCTCTCTCCCTCTCTTCGCCTCTCTCTAAAATTAATAAGTATGTCCTCAAGTGAAGATAAAAAAAATAAAAATAAAAAACAAAAGTGGCTGCCACAACTCCCATCCCACAACTCGAAGTCCCAGTGTGACTTGGAGACTCTTGCCATCAAAAGGTGGGGTCAATATTTCTTCCCCTTGTACTTACAGACGCATGAAAACGTTGTGACCTCTGGGGTTAGGTCATAAAATGTGATGCAGCTTCCGTCAGATCCGCCTGAAATACCTGTTTTTAGAGCCCAGCTGACATCCTGTGTGGAAGCCCAAACGTGCTCCACATGGAGAAGCACACGTAAGTGCCAGCTGACAGCCCAGCTGAGGTCCCAGCCACGTATACATCATCAACTGCCAGGCACGTGAGTAAGGATGCCTTGTGATGACTCCAAACTCCATCCTTTGAATCTTTCCAGCTGAGGCCCAGACACCACGAAGCTAAGATGAGCTCTCCCACTGTTGTTATTTTAGCCTTCTGAGTTTTAGGGTAATTTATTACTAAACACAAGATAATTGATAAATACTATACAATAAAGCAAAAGGATTTGATGGTTTCTAGACACTTGTTTGATTGGCTGAAGGCTCTCTGAGTGGTACAGGACTGGAACCAGGAAAGCAAGGGATTTAAAGCAGATGTCTCCAAGTCTTTACCGAGCTAAATTCTTAATCAAATGACCCAAAGAGAAAATTGAGTAATTTGGCCTCTCTTTAATATATAAGAAATCATACTCAAAAATATTCATATGTATACTAATAAATTCCATTTTAATCTATGCCAATACCTGGCGTGTTCAAAAGCAGCATTCTGGAAATCATCATTCCAGGCAGGTAACATAATTTCTTACCTAGAAAACTACAAATATTTGAAAATATTTGGAACTTAATTTAGGGCAAGTTGAAGGAGGACTATCTCTTGCTTTATTTTTCTTATTTCTCCATGACTCCTACATGCTATATATTTACATGTTATGTTTTCAAATAATCTGTGCAAACCTTCTGTAGCCAGACTTTTACAACATATGACTCGGCAGGAGTATGGCAGGGTACCTGGAAGAGTTTGAGCTTTATTCCTTTGGATGGCAATCTCAAACAAATGGGACCAACTGCTAAAACTGCTGAAGAGAAAACACTTTGTAAAACAAGGCTTTTCATAAATATATACCTAGGGGTTTTGGGTGGGAAGGGAGAGCTCAATTCTGTTAGACGGTTTCTCTTCTTTCATCAAAATATAACATTATTTTTTCCTTAAGGAAATTAGAAAAATGAAACTCTGCCTTCT
Source organism: Carollia perspicillata (assembly GCA_004027735.1). Lineage (NCBI taxonomy): Eukaryota > Metazoa > Chordata > Mammalia > Chiroptera > Phyllostomidae > Carollia > Carollia perspicillata. The sequence continues at coordinate 20,239 of PVKM010015749.1, forward strand.
CCTTGGTGCCAGACTATCAATACGTCCGTGTGACAACCAGCACTCAGCCCTCAGAATCTTCCCTGCACAATTCGTCTCATTGGAACCAAATGCAAAAAGAAACATGGAGGGAAGTTTTCATGAAGATCCAGGACGCAGCCTTTATATTAGATCGTTTGATTCTCACTTGTCTTCTCCCTTTGTCCCCAACTATGGCTTAGATGATTGATGGTTGAAGATGCATTAAGCAATCGATGATTGCCAATGATTATTGTGTCATAAACTGGATATACACTTAGCAAACTCAGCTGATATTACACTTGTTCACTCCAGTAAGCTTCCTGAGAATGTGATAATTAATTGAACAATAACAAGAATTACAGAAAATGAAACATCTTCTTGTCTGGTGTCTTAGACTTAGAGTATGATCATCACAGTTTCTCCTCCCCACTTCCCAGACTCCTCCTTCTCTAAGACTGTCCCTGAACAAGTTCACTGCCATGACTTGGAGATTAATTTGATGAGGAATGGTCAAAGAGATGTACTCACAAAAATTATTAAACTGGTAGACTCATATAGAAACAGTAAGGTCATTCATTATATACTGTATCTAAAATAAAAACTGAAAATCATATATATACACACAATACACACACACACATGTATATACATATATATGTGCATACATATGTATGTGTGTTATATACATATTTATTTTTTTATGTAGGAAGCCCAGTATATACATACTGTCTGTGTACCAGAATTTATCTTCTAATGTTTTTAATATACGACACAAGTGTGGGATATTGTCATTTCTATCTGCATGCTTACTTAAAACCTCCAGCAGCACACACTTTAAAAGTAATTGATGGCCAATATTGTATAATATAACAGGAAACACTTCTTTTTTGCTAAGCTAAATGGACACTTTAGGGCATACATATGGGTTTGGATTGTTTCCAATAAATGCTGCATCATGTAGGAAGAAAAATGGACTAGCATTAAGCATATTTTGGTAATTGGTAATGCTACCTCCCAGCTCCCCTGGGTGTGCAGATCTTTAGGGATCATCTTTCAAACTACAATGATTTCACGAGCTCTAATGCACTGGTTTTACATAATTAAATTTTAAGGTAAATCTAATGAAAAGCTCAAGTCTCAGAAAATAGGTGTTATCACTGCAAACAGGGTAGCAAAAAATAAACTTTTATATGTTTCTTCTTTTGTCTTACATCCAGACTTAATGTATACTTGAAGCGAATATCTATACACTTAGTTCCCCAGAAAGTGACCTCTCTTGTAAATAAAAGAAAACAAGAAAGAAAGAACTGCGAAGAAAAAATAAAATGCATTAGCTTCCTCAAACACAATTGAAACCACGGTTTACATTGGGGAAATACAGTTGAAACCACAACTTACTTTGGAAGTTTTACACATAAATAGATTTAATCTGATATTCCTTCTTTCCTTCTGTTACAGAAAAGAATTGGAACTATAGTTTCAACTCTTATAAATGGTTCAAGTGGTTTAACCACACTGTCCAGCTAGTTCAATCAAATTAGTGTTAAATAAAAATGCTTTTTGGAGACTTTCACAGAAAAGCCCTGAGTTAAGAACTGCATTCTTATTGCATTCATTCATTCAATGCTGTGTTAAGCAAAGGTTACAAAAACCTATTATGACTCTCTGCATTAGAATAGAATAGTGTTATTGGAGGGAATGCAAATGAGTAGACTTTCATTTTTGCCCTTGAAGAGAATTCTTTGATAAGCTTAAATGGAGCACAGTGGTCAGTGGCTGTCGTCCATTCTTTCCATTGCCCATATCATCAGCCAGAGATTAACTAGAATAAAGAGATAGTGGCAAGCTCTGTCCAGACTTTTCAAAATGTATACATAAAAGCAATTCAATACTTTTGAGTATGACCTGGATTTGGTGACTTGCTTACAAATGCTACAAGATGGAAAATGAATAGCGTATGAGTTTCCTAGGGCTGTCACAACAAAATGCCACAAACCGAATGGCCCAACAGAACGGAGAGCTAGCCTCTCCAAGTTCTGGAGTCTGGAAATCTGAAATCCAGTTGCCAGCTGGCCATGCTCCTTCTGAAACGTGTAGGGAAGGTGCAACCTTCCCTGGCCTCTTCCAGCTTCTGAGGTGGCTGCCAATCCCTGGCAGCTACTCCAGTCCAGTCTCTGCCTGGGTTGTCACACGAAATTCTCCTCGCGTGTCTCTGTGTCTTATGTTTCACATGTTGTTTTCCTCTTCTTGTAAGGACTCTGTCATATTGAATTAGGGCCCACACGAATGACCTCATGTTAACTGGATGAAATCTGCAAAGACCCTCTTTCCAGATAAAGCCCCATTTACAGGTCCTGGGCACTAGGCTTCAACATATCTTTTTTAGAAGACACGAGTCCACCTACAACAAACAGTAGCTTTTCAGTGAAGAAACCTGGCAAACATGATTTTAACCAAGTCATGGCGGTTTGGTTAATATCACTAGGGCTATGTCACATTGGCGTTGATAGGATTCAGGCACCCTACCTCAAAATATGGAACCTTAGCATACATGCTGGATAATTTAAGCTGAAGGAATTTGAGAAATGACAGGTGCAGGAAGGATTCTTTGATCTTCCCGTGAACTAAGTATAAAACCTCTATGTGAGAGGTACCCTCTCTATACCCAAAAAAAAAGGAGCATCCTTATCACCAAAGACAGATGGGTGCCAAGAGGAACCTAAATGAACAGGCCTTGCTAAATTCCCCTGATTTGCCACATTTCACTCATATTCTATGTTTCCTTTCACATTTGTCCACAGCGTTCCACTCTTCTTCAAACCTGGCTTACGAACACTCAGGTTCAACCACTTCTTCAGGTCTGAATTTCCTTGTGCAGACTTTTGTGCCATGTAAAATATATGTTAAATAAATTTGCATGCTTTTTTAAATTAATTTTAACCTATATTTTGTTACAGAGACCAAGACAAGAATCTAAGATAAGTAGAAGAAAGACAGTTTTTCTCCCCAATAATATCTCATACCTCTGATAATATGTAATGAGAAAAGTGACTTCACATCTTGGTATTCTTCACAATAACCCATAACCCTGAGTCACTTGTGACAAATACACCCTATGAATCAAATTGAGGATCATTCTACCAAATACTTAACCAGTTCTCTTCCAAGTGGCCAAAGTCATGAACAAACAAACGATCACCTCAGAAACCATCGCCGACCAGAGGAGACCAAGGTGACGTGAACACTAAACACAGTGTGGATCTCGGATTGGTCCCTGAATAGAAAAAAGGCATTAGTGGGAAAACTAGTGAAGTCCAAGTAAACTCTGTAGTGGTGTTATGAACAGCAACAGTATTAATTTTACTTGGTTTTCAGGAACGTAGTGTGCATAATGTTAACATCGTGGGAAACTAGATGAAAACTACAGGAGCCCTTGATGCTATTGTCACAATTTTAATATAAATCTAAAACTCTTTCAAATGATTAAAAGCTTACTTTAAAAAATAAAGTAAATAATAATGATGTTTAGGTTCTTTTCATCATATGAGAGGCCATCAAGTTATCAACTTACAAAGATGAGCTTCTCACCCTGGCTGGTGTAGCTCAGTGGACTGAGCTCAGGCTGCGAACCAAAGGGTCTCCAGTTCGATTCCCAGTCAGGGCACATGCCTGGGTTGCAGGCCAGGTCCCCAGTAGGGGCCACATGAGAGGCAACCACACACTGATGTTTTTCTCCCTCTCTTTCTCCCTCCCTTCCTCTCTCTCTAAAAAAATAAATAAATATTTTTAAAAAAGATGAGCTTCTCTAGTTAGAGTAATGGAGGATATTTAGTTCCTCTTTACTCAGTGGAGATGTTTCCTTCCACAAGGAAGAAAACTTGAGATAGCAGCAAGGGTATAATAAGTAGTGTGTAAGTACTTTATTGAAGTGTGTGTGTGTGTGTGTGTGTGTGTGTGTGTGTAAAGAAGGCATTGTGCACAGGTAGTTGAAAACAGTGGGCAAAGCATAGGTTTGGGAGCCAGAAGAGCCACTGCTGGGACACTCACTCCACATCACAGGATATATGACTTTGCAAGTGAGTTATTTTACTTTCATCTGTAAGACTAGGATACAATACGCCTGCCTATGTGGAAGGGACATGATGAGGATTTTAAATGCATGTCAATACCAATTACATAATAGATGCTTGCCATTTCTATCATCAGTTTTAGAGAGAGAAAGGAAGAGGGAAATGCTGCGGCATTGGCAATAATATTTTTAACATTTCAATTCAATATTGATGATCCAAAAGTGATGACAGAGTCAAGAGGCAAGAAACTAGACACTTTCCTTCAGAGTGACAATAATTGAGCCACTAATGACCTTTGCAAACAATTACTTATCCATCTAGTTTCCTCCCTGACATTTTCATATTCTCCCGCAGAATTGCACGAGAATCATTACATATTATATTCTGAGGTACAATATACTCTCTAATGTCCAAAAAAAGGAAAATGGAGATTTTTATTTTGTGTCAACAGTGGTAGCTCCTAGTAACCAACATTAGTTTTCACAGTTCCCCATAAACTGTTTCTATCGATCTGTTTTAATACTTTTCTCAGTGTGGGTGCCACAAATCAAAAGCAGGTGGGAAAGGAAAAAAATTATTTCAATTATTCCTATCATTAATAATAATATCTTGAATAGCATCAAAGTATAAAAAGGTCTAAGTCAAGTCATGATACACATAAATTAATGTGTAGGTGAGCCTTCAATGAATTGGAAGAGTGTGACAAAGAGGCTTGAGTGCTGGCCTGGAGATGATACAGCCACAGCGAAACTGCCTGTGCATCTCCCACACTCTCGTTTTCTGAGTCTCCTGTATGGACAAGTCTTCACTCTTTTCCCTGAAGGCATTTAGTTGCCACCTCGTCATTCTCCAAGTTTCAGCTCAGGGATTTCATTGTCAAGGATGGGTTTCCTGCGCAACCAGACTTCCCTCTGCTCAGGTGCCTTTGTCGACCATGAGCTCCTTGCAGATGGAGGCTGTTTCATTCATCTCTAAAACTCAGAATCGAACATTGGCACCTAGCAGGCAACAGATTCATCTTGAACAATCTAAACCAAAACTTTGTGAACTGGTAACCACCAAACACTGATTCTTGGCTATTGGAGAATTTGATTCTATCTTACTAAGATTTCCTTTTGTGCTGTTACTTCCTTTACTAATCTCATTGCCCTCTACCCTTTTTATCCTCCCAGCATTATAGATAACTTTGATCCAATGTGTGAATGTGGAAGATACCTTCCCCCACTAAATAAACTCGGTATCTTCCCTCTGCTTATTGCATATCCATTATAGCAGAATAAACTTAGCCAGCATAATTCTTTCTATTTCCCATGATTGCTACGACAACATATGGTTAATTTCACTAATTTAAATTTATCTTTGAAGAGATGTGCAATGAAGTATTTGTAGGAAAAATGTGCAGGCCTGAGGAGCTGGAGAACTAACTTTACAATTCGAATGGGCCCGTGCACTCTTCACAGAGGCTCTTCCAGCCTCTCAAAGGAAATGGGAGGGGACAGAGAGAAGCAGAACGAGGTCAGCCTTTTAAGGACTCTAGTAGGTCACGGATGTGCTGGCCTTCCTGGAATGACATACTCTTAGTTTGAAAAGAGATATGAGCTGTGAGTAATTTGCAAATGAATGCATCTGCAAATGAATGAATGCATCAAACACAATGGAAACATTGTGTCCAAGATTACACCATATTGCTCATTGCATCCACTTCCAAAGAATTTGTTTCTCCGCCATCTGCATCAGTTCTACTCCACTATCAGATAAGAGGCTCAGAAAATGCAAGCGCCTAAGAATATCTTGTGAAAGGGCCTGTGTGAACAGTTATTATGTTTGTGTTACTTCCTTAATACCCTTTATTAATGAAAAAGAAGAAGATTACATCAGAAGCAGCACTTAAAATTCAGTGTGGAGAGGCTCCTGGCCTCTACTGAGCAGCTTTCCCTCACCCTGATCTTTCTTTTCTTCTTTGCTGTGTAATAATTTACTTGGGCTAAAGGAAAGCTAAATTTTCACATCCATGTCTGCGGGGAAAAGATTACTTTAAAGAGGGTAAATGGATAACTTCTTATCTAGATTTTACAATGGATTTTTATAAGTGGGATCTAGTAACACTTTTAATATTGACATATATTATCCAAAATATACTTTTTTCCTCAAAACTTTACTCTCCTCCTCATAACTTCCTTACAAGCAGTTAAATTGCACTTGCAATTTGTTAGATAATTGTGTTTATTTTATTATACATATGTAATTTGGTAACTAGCCCCAAGAAGTCAACTAAAATAAGGCTGAATTTCAGTCTGTTTTGCACCATTGGGCCCAGATGAACTTTATTTGCAAAATGGGAGAAAAGCACCAGGAGGTGCCATCATTTTCAGAATTTGTCATGTGTGTTTGTACAGAACAATGAGTCTCACCTCAACAGACTTCTGAGTTTCAAATCCTGAACTTATTATATCCTGGGCCTCAAGGTAAATTTTTCATGGCATCTGTGTATTTCTGTAATTAGATCTACAGCATCTGCAACGCATACTTTTCCCTTTGAACTGTGTCTTCAGAAGAATAAATAATGCACTGAAATCAAAGCACACAAGCCTGTGTTGCTGTGGCTTGGATAAAATTCCTGCAGGAGTCTGGGAAATGGGCTTGACCAGTTTACCGCAGTATCCAAGTAGGTCTAAGAAATGACTGAATTTCTAGCAAATTTTTAAACATTTCAGGGGAGTTGATGATTTCTAATCAATGTTCCAAATATTTCCAATGTCGTGCATTTATTCATTCCCTCTTTGATGCTGTGAGGAGGACGGTTATGCAGTGTGCTAACCAACACAAAATGATCTATGGTTGTCACACTAATCAGACAGCAAATCAGAGAGCATTCACGGAAGCATGATGTATGAAAACATCATCACCATCAATTTGTCCAAGAGCCATTTACATTTCTTTGTTGTGGTACAACATGAACTCGTAAAAAAAAAAAAAAAAAGTCCATCCAACGGGGACCAAGCCCCCTTTCTGGACAACATGTGTGTCCTTTCCTGTTGACAGGTATGTTTCCACTGACTTAACACATTATTTACAATCCACGTGTTCTAATTTGGGTACAGGACATTTCTCTAAAATTGTTCCAATTTTCTGAAACTTAAATGACTCACACAAACAATAATAACAAAAAATAAAAATGCAAGTGAACAATCTCTTCTGCATTAATCTCAGTTAAGATTTTTTTCCCCTAAAATTCAGTT
>PVKM010015750.1:0-27534 GCA_004027735.1 Carollia perspicillata
TGACACCGAAATGGATTTCCTGTGGTACCGCCTTCTCCCTGCCCCAAGCTTCACACAGGAGAGCCTGATTGGAGAAGCTGGCTTTCATGGCTGGCCTTAGTTTCAAGGGAGGTGGGCAGGTGAGTTTCTGTTTGACTTTAGAAAGACAGGACGCATGGTGGAAACTCTCCCAAACACAGTGCTAGGCAGCCACCAAGCAGGAAGACAGCAGGACACCCTGTGTGTCCTTGCCTTTCCTGGCCCTCACCACTCTATGTTTGGAGGAGGCAAAATATAGGCTGTGGCTATTTAAATCTCCAACTTCTAGAACACGTACTGGAATTGGGTAATTTCAGCTGTAAATCCTACACCCTCTAAATGTTCAGAGCTAACTGCATGGTAGGCACAGTAAGTACCTTGTTGTAAATAGTCTCCATAAGATTCTCAATAAATGAAGATCTCTTTTATTGTATCCAGTTATGTGTGTTCATTATGGTCTTTCACACTTGTGCTGAGCAGCAATAACACCTAGCTGAAATGTTCGGTTGCTCACCACACAAGAGCAGAGGGAAGGAGGGCCGGTCACGTGGTGACGTCTGGAGACCCTCCTCCCCTGCTGGTCCCACTGTAGCTCCCAGGGCCTCCTCATTCCACCCTGTGGAACCTCAATGATGTCACTCAAAAACCACACAACTTTATGACCCTTATGGTCCCCTTGAGGGCTCTGATTCTGAGTCTTGAACTCTCACCCTAGATGCAAACTTCTCAGCCTCAGCACTATTGACATTTTAGGCTGCATAATTCTTCACTGTGGGGCATTGTAGGAGGCTTAGCTGCATCCCTGCCCTCTAACTACTACATGCCAGCAGTATCCCTAGTTGTAGGAGGCTTAGCTGCATCCCTGCCCTCTAACTACTACATGCCAGCAGTATCCCTAGTTGTGATGGCCAAAAATGTCACCTTATATTAACACCTGTCCCCTGGGGGACAAAATTCTCCCCCTCCTCCTTGAGAACCAGAGTCCTAGATTAATTCAAAATTCTATTAAATGTCACACTCCATTTCGTCAGCATTCTCATCAACCTATGGATTTTCCTCATTTATTTTTTTTTTAAAAAAACTACAGTCTCCTTTTAATCTAGCAATAAAGCACTTGCTTCTGCTATTCAGGCAGTTTGCAAGCCAGTATTTTTATATTCTATTGGCACTCTCCATAATTTTTGCTCATTGGAAGCCATGCATCTTTCCATTTAATTGTCCTTTTTGCTATCTGTATTTCCCCGGGAACCCAGGACCTCAAGCTGGGAGGTGTGGGTAATACAAAGCCCATCACTGCCAACGCCTCACTCTGTTCCACTCCCACACCTAAAACCTGAAACACTAATCTCCAACTAGAGAAACCTTCCTTTCACTCATATTCTCATTATTCTCTTCCACTGGGACATAAACCCCAATCAGTCAAGTGACTCATTGGTTCCCAGTCAACACAGACCATTAAGTGAAAAGGACCAACCAGGACATGAAAGAAAATTATGATGATAACTACAATGATGAAAATGCTAATAATTAATTATTAGTACCAGTATTAGAGCTAACACTTACACAGTAATGTTTACTATGAATCGGATGCTTTGCATACTTCCCAAGCACTTTAGACTTTGTGTGTGTGTGTGTGTGTGTGTGTGTGTGTGTGTGTGTGTGTGTGTGTGTATTCCAATACCATTGGGAAGGCTTGTCCAAATGTGGGAATGGATAGGAAGTTCCTGTCCATGCAGTGCTGGGTCCAGTCCAGCACTTGAGAATTAGTTAATTAATTAACTCACAATTAATCTAGGACTGTGCCTATAAGGAGCATGTGCCTTTGAGTGACTTTCTGTTGAGGAGGCTATTTTACAACTCTGCAGCTACAACTCCTGTGGCTGCTATGACAAATCACCACAAACTTGGTGGCATAAAACAACAGAAATTTATTTTATGTCAGTTCTGGAGACCAGAAGTCTGAGATCAGTTTCACTGGGCTGAACCTGTGGCATCTGCAGGGCTGCACTCCCTCCCCACTGCAGTGAAAAATCTGTTCCCTGCCTCTGCTGGCATCTGGTAGTGGCCAGCATTCCTTGGTGGGTGGTCACGTCACTCTGCTCTCTGTGTCTCTGGTCACACTGCCTCCTGTGTGTGTGCACATGCCTGGGCATGCACGCCAAACCTCCCGCTGCTTCTGTCTTATAAGGATACACATAAATGGTGATGGAAAGAGACTTGTCTTGGGGCAGTAAACACACAATACAATATACAGATGATGTATTATAGAACTATATACCTCAAACCTACAGAATTTTATTAACCAATGTCACCCCAATAAATTCAATAAAAAAAAATGATACATGTGATTCCATTTAGAGCCCAGCAGGATAATCCAGGATAGTATTTCATCTCAAAATCTTTAATTTAATGATATCTACAAAGCCCTCCTTTGCCTGTTATATAAAATAACAGTGACAGGTTCCAGAAATTAGAATGTGAATATCTTTGTGTGGAAGTGAGGTTAGAGGTAAGGGGCATTATTCAGTCTCCCATCTTAGAGGTAGTGGTTGCATTGCAGAAAGCTGGGAGTAGTGGAAGGGCTATCTGTAATGAATTATTTATGGAAAAGAATATAAATCTCTGTAAATCAAACTTTCATTTGACTAGACTTAACATTTTATTGATTCTTCCATGATTTAATAACTTGAATAAAATGTTATGTTTTCACTTTATATTCTCATGCAAGACATGATTTTACCTTTTTGAAAATTCTACTTCAGTGATATTAACTCATTAATCTTCACAAGTCCATGAGCTAGGTGCTGTGATAAATCTCCATTTTAAAGATTATAAAACTGAGTTCCAGAGAGGATAGAAGAATTGTCCAAGGCCACACAGCTAGAAAGGATGGTCTGGCTGGAGGGCCCACTGTACTGTATTGTGCTGACATGATGGCTGAACTAAGTGATCTGTAACGTACCATTAGGCTGGCTTTGCCACGAGTCCATAAAAGTTTCTGTTTGCTTTGGGAGTTCAGTAAACATGCTCTGCAACAACCACCTGGAATACGAAGCATGAGTCAGTCTCTCTGAGTGCAGACTCAGTGATGAGCCTGGTTGAGGAGAACTGGGTTGTTTTGCTCCTACTTCACAACACAGTCATAAAATGCAAATATTAGGACTGAGCCAATACACATACGCAAACTGAAAAATAAACATCTGTGATAGGAAAGCGTTATTTGTTGTTTACAATCTCCAAATGCAAAAGATGGAGCGCTGGAAGTGCCCTGTGCTTGCTGAAAGAAAAAATGGGTTTGAGAAAATCCGATTGGAAAAGCACAGCTGATGTGCTTAGCATAAGAGAAGAGATCTAGAAAGTTTTGGAAGAGAAAGAGAGAGGAACTGGGAGCCAATGAGGAAATTGAAGGGTAGAAGCAGGTATTTAACAGCAATTTTAAGGTTTACCATGGCAGGTGACAGGCATGGCCTTCTCTACTGTCTCTAGCATTAGTTGCCTATAAAACCTACTTTACATAAAACATGCTTTGTGGAACTGGACTTGTTATTTAAAGACACAGTGCTGAGTCCTATTTCTAGAGGACAGAGGGATAGGAAAGAAGCTGCCCATGGGGCCCAGTCATGTTGGGGTTACACATAATTTATTTGAAAACTACATGTATGCTTTCCAAAATGTCTAAGGATTCACTTTGGCTTGAGGAATCAGACTTGGCAGGATTTCAGTACATTACTGCATCTCAAATTTAATGAACTTGCATGACATTTTTAAAAATTTAAAAAGGTAAGAGGGAGAAATAATGATTTGTCTTTACAAAAAAAAATGATACTAACCCAAATATTACTCAATATGCAAAACACATACCCTCGTTCTCTGAAGTACAAGAACCAAATCGCCAACTTAGTCTGTGACTCCCCATCACTTGTTCTCATAATGCTCGGTTCCTCTGGGCACCTTTCAGTTACCAGATTCTCTGGTTTGTTCATTTTCTGATCCCGTTTAAATCTCTGTCTGGGTTGTGATTTTTATATCATCTCCCTCCTTCCGCTTGGATCAGCCTTTTAATTTCAAAAAGCCAGCAATTTAAAAAGGGTTTTCCTCCCTGAGTTTGAGTCTGAACAACCAAAAAGCGAGACCTACGAATACTCCAGATGGACATCACCAGGAAGAGGACTTTTAATTAAAGCTTCTCCCTTCAACTTGGCTTCTGCTGGTGTTTCACCTCCAACCACAGGAGAGACCAAAACTAACCAACCAACCAACCACCAAACCAACCAACATGCCCCCTAAATTTAATTCTGTACTCCTACCTTTCCTTTTATTTGGGGGTATATATCATTGGTATTAATTTCCTAACTAAACTGCAATATTAAATTTAAGGGTAGTGCATACCTTAAGAGCAACATTTTTTTTTCCCACTGGGCAAAATCTCTCATTGCATGATGAAGTCCTGTTGGTTGTCTGGTTCTTGGCCTGTCTTCAAAGGCAACAGACAAACACTGACTGGTAATACTGGCAATCACTTTAGGTGACAGGAATTACTGTTATTTTTATTTTTTATTCCAGCTTTATTGAGATATAATTGACATACAGCACTGTGGAAGTTGAAGGTATACAACATGATGATTTGATACCTGTATACACATATTGTGAAATGATCGCCAAAGTAGGGTTAGTTAACACCTCCATCACCTCACATCATTACCATTTCTTTTTTGCAGTGAGAACACTCAAGATCTACTAACCCAGCAACTTTTGAGTATACAATACTTGTTGACTGGAGTCACTGCGCTGGTACTAATGTTAATTTACAAATGAGGAATCTGACACTTAGGAATTCTGAGTAACTTGCTCAAAGTGACACGGTGGAGCCAGCATTTGAACCCAGGCCTCTGGAACTCCAGAACCCTCTTTTACACTGTTTCTCTATCCCTCCTCCTTCCGGGACACTGACCTCCTAGTGATTCCTGGAAACTGATTCTGCTTTCCACCCCAGAGCCTTCAATGACCATTCCCTGAGCCCAGAATATTCTTCCTCCTCTCCTGCCTCTTTGCTTATTTGACCCTTACTACCTGCCATCTCTACCTCAATGTCCCCATTTTGAGGACACCTTCCCCAATCACGTTCTCCTGTCACCACATTCTTTACCAGCACAGCACTCACCTCAGATTTCTTCAGAGGCAGAAACTTCTCTTTTGGCTTATAATTATGACCCTGAACACAACAAACAATAATAGCTTAATAAGTTTTTATTGAACAAGTGGAAGAATAAATGAATTACAGACCACTAGGTGGCTAGATGGAAGAAGATTCGTGGTAGCCCCAAATGGAGAAGGCGAAGTTCACTGGCACAGGGACAGTTATTGCAAGTTCTCTTGTCCAGATGGGAGGAGCACAGACCAGGGAGAGTTGGGGAATACTACTTATTATATCAAGAATGCCCCAGGACATACCATAGTCTCCCCACGTGCCAAGTCATTAAACCAGATGCGGGGACTGGCTGGTGCAGACACCAGGCTGGTATAGGATGCCCTGGGTAGTTTTGCCCACCTGTGTAGATACTGGCCAGTATACTTCAGCTCTGAGACCCCTTGGTCCCTGTCACAGCCATCATCCATGTCTGATTTTCTCAGAATTTGAATTTTAGGTTTCTGCACAGACTTTGGGCTCTTTCTTTGGATTTCCTTGTTCTCTGCTGTGTAGAATGGAACTCTACGCCTAAGACTCAGGCCCCCAGAATCTCAGATCTATCTCCCATCACTAAGCTGGTAGCTCACTAGGCCAAGCCCTGCCAGGAGGAGGGGTAAGATTAGTAGGATTCTGATGTAGAAATGACTTTAAAGGCCTTTTTCAAGCACACGTCTTTTATGTAAAACAAGATGTTTCTATACTTTAGATAAAAAAAATAGGACTTCTTGCCTTTGTGTTTCTCATGACCGTGGCCTCTATTGCCCCAAATTAACCCAATTATTTTTAAAGAGTAATGCTTTTGTATGCAGACAATTGGCATTTACTCTCCCATGGATCTTATATAAATAAAAGCCTTTTTAGAAACACAGAGTCCTCCTAATCTGTAAAACAGTATAGCTGACATGCAAATGGCTCTAAGACATGTTGCTTAATCCCACCCCAGCCCCTTTCCAATCAGACAGCAGTCCCTGGGTTGGAAAGGGACAAATTTCCAACTTCTTTACAGATGCTGCCATTATTGCGGTCTGCACAAGAACTGCTTAGATACAAAACTTGAAAGAGGGAATAGGCTTAAAGAAAAGAGAAAGTAGGTGAATAGAAGGCAAAGTAAGAGCTAATGCTTTCACTAAGCAGCCTCGATAAGATAAGGAAGCTGCTCTGGAAATTCATTCCCATGTGTGGTGGGCCCTAGTGGTTTAGACATGGGAGGAGGAGACGGAGCTCTGTCCCATTTGTACGTGGTCTATCATGCAGTCATCTTGGGGACAGTGAAGGCTATCAAAGCTTACATATGAAGAAGTACAGTTGACAAACTCTCTCTCAAGAGAGCAAGCTCAGTAGGTTTACGTAGGTTTTTTAAAGCTTTTCTTCTTTATGTGAGGCTATAACTTCATAGCTAGGGTGTTTAGGAGGCTGGAGACAACAATAGTAGGGAAGTGAAACAATCAGAGAAGAAAGCAGTCTTCTCTCTGTCTCTCACTGGTTCCCCAGCACCAGGGTTCTGGGGATCTTCATGATGTCAATGGACTTGGTGAGAGGCAGGATTAGCATGTAAAAGGACTGCCAAGGAATGTTTCAATCCCTGTTCTTTTCATTCCCACAAGGAAACAGGCAAGAATGAAAAGACAATTTTCCCAGCAAATCTTTGTGGACTGAAGGTTATGCTGGGAAAGAGGGAGTGGAGAGTCAGTAAAATAGCTTCTTTTTGTTTTAGAGGCATTTCTCAAGAAACGCGCCCCCCCCCCCAGCCCACCCTTGTTTAGAGGTTAGGTCCTTTGTTGGTATAGAGGGAGAGGAGGGGCAGTAGGAGGATGTCCCTTGATGAAGACTCTCTCCCTTGACCAAACTTTAGTTAGTTTCCTCTGAACCCTCTTCTTCACCAGGCCTTGGCCTTGACCTTCTCTGTCTTTTTGCTGAGTTCTGTTTTAGCAAGGATCCTGCAAAGTAAATTTAAAGAAAACCTCTCACCCTTCATATCTAATCAAGTTCCTCACCCCCTACTCTTGATGTCTAAGCACTGGGCCTGGCCTTCAGCAAGAATCTGGTTAGGTCAGATCACAGGTTCCCTCCCATCCTTGATGTTCTCTCAGAAAAATTTTCCATCCACTGACCTCGTCATGCTCTTCCTTGGTTGTAAATCCCCACTGTCCTTGTTGTAGCCAGAGTGGTGCTCGATCTCTCTCCCCTATTATAAGAAGGTCAACCTCCATTGCAATAGGCCTGAATAAAGTCTTCCTTACCATTTTGACAAGTGTCATAAATTTTTTAACACCTTTAAGTGGAGGAGATAAAGTGGCTGGGGGTGGGGATGAAACTGAAAGAATCTCTACTACAATAGGCCCCGTTATATGTGGTTTCACTCTCCACAGTTTCAATTACCCACAGTTAACCACAGTCCAAAAATATTAAATGTAAAATTCTAGTAACAAACAATTCACAAGGTTTGAATTGCACACTCTTCCAAATAGTGGGATGAAATCTTGTACTGCTTTGCTCCATTCTGCCTGGGATGTGAATCATGCCTTTGTCCAGCTTATCCAAGCTGAATGTGCTATCTACCTGTTAGTCACTTAGTAGCTATCTTGCTTATCAGATCAACAGTCTCTGTATCTCAGTGCGTGTGTTCAAGTCATCCTTATAGTAGCCTAATGCTACATCACAATACCTACATTATTCACCTCACTTTATCTTATCACATGGGCACTGTATCATCTCATAACATCACAAGAAAAAGACTGAGTATGGTATAAGATATTCTGAGAAAGAGAGACCACATTCAAATAACTTTTATTGCTGTTATAATTATTCTATTTCATTATTACTAATTGTTGTTAATCTCTGGCTGTGCCTACTATATACTTTAAACTTTGCCATAGGAATGCATGTATAAGAAAAAAACAGTCTATATAGTGTCTGTTATGATCTGTGGTTTCATGAACATATGGGGGTCGTAGGCCATGTCCTCCGACGACAAGGGGATATCCTACCCTAAGGGAGATCTTTGTCCTGGTCCCCACAGTGCCCCAATAGAGAAGGGCTGCTCAGGTGTCTTTGGAAGGCTGAGCAGCAGAGAGAATCCTCTGGAGCCACATGAGGAGTGTATCTGTAACCCAGAGCAGCTCCTATCCCTATGGGCTCTGAGCACAAGGATATGCTCTGCTTTCCTGGGATTTCAGCATCCTTGACAAAGTGGGTGGGAACAAGGGAGCCAAATGATGGTGTTCCCAGACATGAAACTGATTAAGCCAGTTATCAATTGATCCAAAACTTAAAGATATGCATCATTGCTTATCCCAGAGGGTCACAGAAAAAGTTCATGGCAATTATATAATAAAAAACTCAGACCAGGTGGGGAACCTGTGAGAGAGAGTGCCAAAATGAGAGAACCCACTGGGAATGACATTCTAGAATAAGACATAGAATGATGGCAAAAGGCAGAGAACCAGGAGGGGCTCAACAGGGGGCTGGTCAGGCAGCCCAGCTCCAAGGAGGGAGGCAGCAGCATCAGGCAATCATGTGGGAAGCACTCATTCCCCCAAGGCTCTGTTAATGGAGGTTTCATCTTTGCCTTTGTATGTTAATTTCAACGATGTATATTTATACCCCACTGAGCAAAAAGGATATTAAATTAATACACACATGAAAGAAAACCATAGCTCTCAGCAGTAATTCTCCAAATACTCTTCAAAAACCTTTGGATGAAGGACTGCTTTACTCTGCTTCTAAGAAATCTTTCTATTATTACCTCCCTAGTTTGAATACTTACCGTGAAGTCTTGGTTTAGTAATGAGAAAAGAGTGTAGTAGGTCAACAATTTAGTTTACAACTCCTCCTGCTTAAGAAAAATGAAAGGCCTATTCCTACATTCTCTCTCCATTTATTTCACTTAGATTGCTTTTTAAAGTGTTTGTCTAACATCTGTGAGATAATATTTCCAATGTTCACGGTGAGGTTTGGATTTGGCTTCCCCTTGACAAGTCTATGGTGTCATCCGTTAAGATCTGGAAAAACGGGGTGATGAAGTTCTAACCAATGCATTCTCGACGCCTGGGTTTCAGCCATAAGCATGAGAAGTTTTCAGGAATGTGAAATTGGATATCTCTCTAATTTCCCCTGTAAGCCAATATTAATTTTAAACTGTAATAAAGAATGTTTTTAAACATTTATTTGAGCAAAAAGGAGTTGCAGCCCAGGAACCTCAGACTCAGGCAGCAACCTACATTGTGTTCCACCAAGACAAAGGAGAGGCCATCTTTTACAGCAGAAGTGTCTGCCCAGGTTTTTCACTAGGTCTTTTTTATGTAAATGAGATATCCAAATTCATACAGTCCTGAGTGGCTGGTGTATATATACAAATAAGGATACAATTTGAGTAGTTCTGAGTGGATTATGCAGGTCTTAGTCCATTGGTGAAAAGAGGGAGGCAGGAACTCCCTTAGGATAGTTGATTCAGAAGGTGTAAATGAGTGGGGCATGGTGTGGGAAGAGTTCACTCTGCTGTTCCTCCCAGTATGCAAAGTACCTGAGGAGCCTCTGTCAAGAAAACGGTCACTGGGATCTTATTATTCATAAACTGTGGGGCTTTGGTTGACTATGGAAAGTCTACCTCAGTAGATGAATTCCTTCTTGGTGTACACAGCCAATGCACCTTTCTTCTCGGGACCCACAGCCATACTCCCTTCTTTTTATGTTACTCCCAAACCCAATCCCTTGGTGTGTGAGCTACTTTGTCCCCTGTTCTTCAAAAAGATTTGGCCAATCACACATGGACAGTTGCCACCCAAACTTACAGTTGTTGTTAGCATGGTAGTGATTTAGTTTTGTAGGAGACCCTAATATGCCACCCCCAAACATGCTTCTTTGGCATGAGTTACTTTGAGCATCAGTAGTACATAGACAAAGCTCCAACAACAGAGTATGAATTCCACTTTTGTAAGGGAAATTAACATGTTTAAAGGGATGTCCTTTGTAAAGGTCTCTCACCCTCTGTACCTGGAAGACAGATGGCTCTACATCACAAGAGAGCCTATCTGCTTATTCAAGTAGAAAGCACTGACTTCAATCTGCATGATAAACCTTACTCTTGTTCACAGTACTTTTCCTGGTCACCTTCCCATAACTGGTCCTCCACATCCTGCTCTTGTTTTAACTAAAGATGGTATTTTAAGCCTCAATTCTAAGCTACCTCTTTGAGTTTATTCATCCCTGAGCTTCCCCCAGGTATACAGTGGGCCCTGGAACAATTGCAGTTTGAACTGCATGGGTCCACTTATGTGCATGAAAATGGACCCACATAGTTTCAACTGGCTCGTTCAAACGTTAGTTGTTTTTTCAGTTCACAGTTGGGAATCCCTGTATGCAGAAGTCTGACTTAAGTTATATTTGGATTCCTGGCTGCACTGGTGGTCAGCACCCCTAGCCCCTGCATAGTCCAAAGTCAGTTGTATATGAGATATACACGTTGATCAAGTTCTGTTTGTTTCTCTTGTTAATCTGTCTTGTTATGGGGTCTGTATAGAGAAACTTGAGGAGTAAAAGGAAATATTTTTCCTCCCCTATAGTTTCTATTTATTTTTATCTGATGTGTGTGACCAAAACTTCCTCTTAATATAACTACAGAACCAGCTCAAAATGGCTCTGTGCTGTTTCTAACAAGACACCAAACATTTTTCAGAGGCAACAGACCGAAATTACAAGTCATGTAGCTGAAGCGTGTGCAGAGAAGAGAACTTTGACTTCCAGCTGCACCTGGAACAAAGTCTTGAACTTCCCCCGCCACCTTGAACCAAAGGACCTGGACATAACCAGAACTGAACACCAGAACCCTTTCAGAAGCCAAGGGTACATTGTCCTGGAAGATTGGGTGCTGAAGCCCTTACTGTAAATGGCCAAAATCCAAAGCTGTTCAATCACAACCTGTCCAACCAGTATTTCCAAATAACAGCCTGTTCCCTCTAACCCCTTAAAGCTCATTTGGAACTCTGGACTTGGGAGACAGATTCAAGCCTTGCCTCCTACCTCCTGGCAGGTCAGCTTAGCAATAAAAGTTTTTCTTTTTTCAAAAGCTGGTGCCATAGTATTGGTTCTTATACCTGTTGGACAGCATGCCCTTGCTTGGTAACACTAAGAAATCAGATTCTTATGTCATTTTACTATTCCCACCCCCATGGCCCAACACTACCATCTTTGTCTCTTTGATGGAAATCTCTGATTCCACCTGTGTGTCTGATGTGCCTATCTATTGTTCCATGCAGCTTTTAACTCAACGGGAAAGCCCTGTTTTTCTTTGTTCCTGGAGCAACCAAAGATCAATCAGATAGTAGTCTACTAATGCGCAGAATAGAGTCCCACTACACCTGTAATGGAAAAGGACTGGCCAACCTCAAAGCCTGGCAGCACATCTGGGACAACCCCTCCTAATGAGCTTTGCTGCAGTGCTATGTGGAAAGACAAGAGTAGGAGAGAACAGTGGGCCTACTGAGGAACATAGTGTGGCTTCACAGAGTGGCATGGTGGGGGTGGCTGTGTGCTCTGTCTCCTGTTTATGCCTGCAGTTCTAGATAAATTGTCATTGGCTCCTTTCTATAATGACACATTTCAAAATGTAAATGCAATAGCACAAACATTCTTTTTCCTGCCTTGTAGCTCTCAGACTCATTTTTCAGAAGAGTAGAAAAGAACTGACAGACCACTGGCTCCCATGGTGCACTGTGGACACAGGTAAATGGCATTGCACTTATCATCGACCTTACCCTTCACAGAGAAGCTCTGACCTAGAGCAATCCCTCCTGAGACTTTGCATGTGATCTGGGGCTCCCTGAAATTAACCAGGACAAACAGTCGACAAGTGCTTGGACTTATCAAACTGAGGTTTGATCCAGTCTATTTGGTTTTCAAAGTCTGACTTGTTCTCTTACACAAACAGGACTATCCCTTAAAGAGAAGTTGTCCTCTCCCCAGAGTGGTGTTTTCCCAGTGGGATTTGAGGTTCCAGATGGGAGGCTGGGAGGTATGGACTGTAGGCATTAGAGATAGCTTGTCTTCTCTGGGAGCAGGAATTATCATTTGTCCCACAGGGTCTGGTACAGTGCCTAATTCCTAGTTATGTTCAAGAAATGCTTGCACAATGAATGAGCAAGAAGATGAATAAAGACTGATTGAAATATTAAGGAAATGCCCTGAAATGTATTAATACTTGTGGGACATATTAACGTACAACACAAACTTTTAAAACTGTAGTATTAACAAGTGTATAAGAGATGAGCAATGCAGTCAGGGAGCAGGGCTTGGACAGATGAAGCTCTCAGAAGAAGACGTGGAGAGTTCAGTTAGGGATGACTGAATGCCAAGGAGCAACTCAATGGGTCTGCTGTCAGACAAAAGGAACCTCTGTGAAGACCCTCAGTGCCCAGTGGGTTTGTGGAGAAGGGGAGAAGGTGCTGCTGAAAGATGAAATGGTCAAAAGGAAGAGGATAGCAGAGCACCCAAGCATGTTACTCACTTTATGACCCTTCCACATCTGCCCTGCCATGCTATCTTACATACAATAGATAGACATCAAAGAACATCAACAGTGAGTATTGCCCATCAAGTTTGCTGGTTATGCGAAACATAGACAAAAATATCTGGAATATAGTTACGAATGATGTTTGAAATGAAATCTGGAAGCACTCACCCCACCCCCTGCTCCCACCCAGGCAAGGACACTCAACCTGAATTCATGCACAACATGTTTTATTTACTATGTTTCAGGCAGGGGCTAAAGAGATAAAAATGCACGAGGTAAGCATGGCTCTCTTCTCCTGAGTCTGGGACTCACTGAACCACCAATGAGAACAGAAAAATATGATGGATTGGACAAGTAATAAAACTGAGAGTGACAGAGAATCTAGGGCCAGGATCTAGGCAGAATTGGCAATCATTTTAGGCAGATGAAGCAAAATTGAGAAAAAGTAACCCAAGATTTAGCAAAGTGAATACCTGACTATATGTCACAAAACAGAACTTGACAGAAAAAAATTAAATTGCAAGATGCTTCGTGCTTGCTCCAGAGCCCCTGGGCCTGCACTTCCCAGAGATTCCCCTTTCCAAGAGGCACTGCCCTAGAGAGCGAATAGGCACTGGCCTTATTCAGCTTGGCTCAGCTCACACCGCTCTTCAGGGGCAAACAAAGAGGCAAATACCAAGGATTCTGAAAATGCATACCAACTTTCTACCCAATGGATAATACAACTTTTCTAATAAACATCATGAAAATTGACCATGTATTAGCCTTCTCCCAAATTTTAATACTTTAAAAAATCACCACAATGCAGTTAAAGCAAGAAATTAAGGATAAAGGCTTACTATTTTAAAACCTAACCATTGGGTTATAAAAAGTACTTCTAAATAACTTTTAGATCAAAGGGGAAATAAAAACTAAAGTTATACATGATTTAGAAAATAGTTACAATTCAAACACTACATATAAAAACTTATGAGCTGTGGCAAGATCTGTACTCTGAAGAAAACACATAACATTAAATGCTTTTGCTATTAAGCAAGACAAAAGGAAAATAAATGAACTGAGATTTCAACTCAAAAGGGTGGAAAGCAAGAAAATAAGGGTAAAAGGGCAAAAGACAAAGCAGATTGTAGAATTCATATACCAGGAAGGAGGAGGATTGATAACTCGAGAGTTGGTTCTTTGAAAAGGCCAACTAAAATTAAATCTAATTTTAAAAGGAGAGAAAAACACATAAATGCCATCAGGACTGAGAAAAGGGCTTTGACCACAAACATAAAGAAGCTTTTAAATGTTTTAATGATGAATGAATGGAAGAAATGTTGATCCAGGCAGCCCTCTGAGACAGAGTAGAAAACTGGTGCAGACTAACCACTGAAAATCCTGGGAGAGTCATCAAGAATTACGATCCAAAAAGGCACTAGACCAAGTTTGTGCTACAAATAAATTCTGTCATTTTTTTTTGAGGAACAGAAAAACAGCATGTGATCTGAAGTACCCCAGAACACAACTGGAGGACATTGTGCTAAGTGAAAGAAGCCAGCCACAAAATACCACTTACTCCATTCACATGAAATGTCCCGAAGAGGCAAATCGGCACAGACAGAAAGCAGATTAGTGATTGCGAGGGCTGTGGGGGTCAGGGAGACCCGAGTAAGGGGTTTCTTTTAAGGGTGATGAGTATGTACTAAACTTGTGGTGATGGTTGCACAACCCTGAGAATATATAATACTAAAAAGCATTTAATTGTACATACTTAAATGAGTAAAAGGTATGACATTAGTTATAGCTCAATAAGGCTGCTATTTTTTAAAACAGTACATACACGAAAGGGAAAACTACATGCAGATTTCACTAATAATTTGAGGGTTGAAAATTTTAACTAAATTACTGGCAATGAACACACCAGGCCAAATAGAGTTTATTATAGGAATATAAATATGGTCCTATTTTACACTTCATATTAAGATGATTCAAGATAAAACATTATTATCCTCTTAATAAATGCTAAAAAAGCATGTGAAAACATTCCACATGTGTTCCTCACAAAAACTCTTAGTAAATTAGGAAGAAAATTTCCCTAACCTCATGTCTATTTAAAACAAACCAATATTAGTCATAACGGCAAAATGCTCAAGGCATTGCATTAAGTGCAGAATAAGATAAAGATCTGCTGTCACAGTTAATATTCAGTATTGCTCTGCAGATTTCAGCTGCGACCATAAAAAAGGGTAGAATGAAAAGAAAAAAAAGGCAAAATTATGTATGTTTGTTCATAATATGATTTATTTTGAAAAATTAAAATTAAAAAATCAACAAAAATTATTAGAACTTCTAAAGGCTTCAGAAATGTTTCCATTGTTATTTATAATGAGATTTTTTATTGAGGTAGGACAGACATACAGAAAACCACAGAAATCTCAAGTGTTCAGCTCTGCTCGTTTTCACAAACAGAACACACACATATAACCATCACCCAAGTCCAGACAGAGATGACCAGTCTTCCAGAACCCCCCCATGTGCTCCTCACCCTGTGATTACCTCCCCAAAGATAACTACTATCCTGAAGTCTGACGCCATAGATTAGGTGTGCTTGATTTTGAAATTTATATAAAAATAATAAGACAGTACATACTCTTTGGGATCTGGATTCTTTGATTTAACATATGTATGAGAGACATACATGACTTTTGTTTAGAAAAAACAGCATTAATATCCTCAGATAAATAGACAACATATGGCAGTCATGAAACACTGGGTGCTGTGACAAAAGATCAGTTAGAAAACCAATAAGACTCCTTGAAAATTAAAATATAAAGACAGAAAGGGAAAGTTCAGAAAATAAAACTGAAGAAATTTTTCAGAAAGTATTGCCAAAAGAGCAAAACCTGATGAATAAGAGAGGAAAGGTAAGAAATTAGATGAGTCCAGGAGGTTAAACACCCAAATAAAACAAGTTCTAAAAATGAAGAACACACACAGATGAAGGAAGAATATCAACAATGAACATGAGTTTCCATGGGAAAGTTTTACTGAGTTTCTAATACAATGGAGAAAAGGAAATCCTAACACATGACTGTGAAATTTCAGAACACCTGGGTTAAAAGGATTTCTAAAAAGGTAAAGACAAGTCACTTCAAAGAACTGGAGGCAGAATAGCTCTGGAGTTCCCCATAGCCACAAAGGAAGTTAGAAGACAGGGAACCATGGCCTTCAAAGTCTGAGGGGAAAATCTGCCCAAGTGGAAAGTGGGAATCCTGATATTTTTAGATATGCAAAGACTAAAAAATGTCCTCAAGGATATGCAACACTGAAATGAGAGAGCAAGCCAGGGTTGGGGAAGAAACATGGGATCAGGACACAGGGGTCAAGCACAGGATAGAGGTGAAGGGAGCCCCAAAGTCAAAATCTGTGTTATATTGGGCAACCAGTCCTGATTGATGGGAAAGGCTGAAGCACTCTGGAGAGTTTTCTTCAAAAAGATGAAGGGGACAGAAAACCTAATGTGGCTGAGAGGACTGAGAGGGAATCCAGACAAGAAGCAGAGGGTCTGGGGCTGATGTGGTGAAAAGTAAGCAGAAATCGAAGCAAGCAAACAGACAAAAAGGCAATGATTAAGTACAGGAAAAACAAAAGGGGAAAATAACCAAAGTATATCATGTGAGTGAGCTGTAAATAGTTATAAGAAAGGTAAATATTTAAAAAACAATCTAAACAAGATAATGTAACTATAATGGAGGATGGGGAAAGGAATGAGAAGTGTGTGTGAGTGTGGCAAGGGCAGGTGTGCGTGACCTCACTTCCCACAGCAGAAAGTTAAGAAATCATGGATAAATCTCAAAAAAAGGAGAAGACCTCCCAAAACAACAACAACAAAAAATAAGAAGTAGGAGTGTAAGTATGTTATTTAGACAGAGAGGTAAACAAAAGGATCATTCACAAGAGTGGAGGGTAATGCCTCCAGACAGGGAGTAGGGCCTTATAAAATACGTATTTGATTTTTGAAATACAAATATACATATTTTTTATAGAACTGCAAAATAATTTAAAATGTTAGATACTAATGAAATATCAAAAATGATTGTCACTGGGTGGTGTGATTATGAGACTTTTGGTATTTTTTAATTTTTACAATGAATATTGTATTTATAATAAATGCAAGACAAATTTTACAATAAACACATATTGAAAAAATATTTTCATGTGATTTTGAAATTCTCCAGTCCGCTCATCACTGTCCTTGTTCTCTGCTGGGCTACAAGACAACATCTGGACTAGAAGCAGGAACGGAAATCATTCTTATTTCCCCTCCTCCTGAAAGCCTCCACACGAACTACAGAGCTCTAGTGCCAAGGCTGGCAGCCTCTGCTCCTCCCTCTTTGTATTCTTTAGGATCTGAAGTCTGCAATTTCAAGTTTCTTCAAGCAAATATTCCATTTTTCCAGCGGTAATTACAAGATGTAAGGAATTTTTTTGTGTGCATGGTTATTTTGAAGAAACTACTATAGGGTTTGGTGGAGAAGGGGATATATGTCCAAGTCACGTGAAATTTACAAACAATCAGACCGCCACCTTTCTCCCCTTAGGCATGAGAGTACATTCAAGGGGCCCCACAGAGACTGGGGTTGGAAAGTCAAGGCAGCTATTTGGAGTCAAGGAATGTCATGTGCTCACCACAAGGACACAGAATGGACTCAAGAAGCTGAGCCCTTCAGGCAAAGTCAACGCATTGAAGGATTTCGGCAATCTGCCACCAGAGCTCAGTGACCTGGGCACCAGAAATCCAAAGGGAGACCGTGGAGCTGGGGCAGGGGCTTAGCAGGGCAACACAGAGGTGGGATTCAGAGGAGTTATTCCAGGGCAGGCAGGCACAGCAACAAGTTCCAGGAGCCTAGGACTCTGAGTGGACCCTCAGTGCTCTGGAGAAGGACTGGCCAGAGTAAGAAAGGCTCCTGGGAAGCCAAGATGCTATGGATAGGGCATAATGCTCTCAGGATGGAGCACTGTGATGTGAGGGAGGGAGACAGACAGGGCAAGGGTGCCTGCCTGGGAGGCTCGGGGTTCAGGAGGAGAACACTGCTTCTCAGCTCACTATGTGGGCCTGGAACTACATCTTGACCACCCATGTCACATGCTCTGGCCCAGGACCCAGACTGGGACTGGGACTGTGGATGGGAAGGCAGATCAGGGGTCTCAGAGGAGCTGGGGAAAGAATAAGCCTGGAAATTGAGGACAAGGGTGAAAAAAAGACAGAGGTCACCACTGCTGTCCACACGTGTCCTCTAAAACTGGGCTGAAGCAGAGCCTGGGGAGCAGCTGCTCTTCTGAAATCCCCTTCTTTTTGCTCCAGAAAGGGCAAAACCTGTTCAATGCAGGTGACCTCTCTGCTATAAATTGCAATACAGGTAACTTGCTAGTTTTCTTGGTTCCCTCACCTCTGCCTTTGGGAGGGGATGATACACTGGGAAGAAGCAAACTACAGGCTCCTACAGCTGGAAAGCCCTCTTGCTCCTCCACTAAAGCCCAGCACTGTGACTGGTGCCAAGAATTAAGCAGCACTCTGAATGAAAGGCCACAGTCTTCGCACCTGCGGTCCCACAGGAAGGAGACAGGGGAAAGGAAGGTGGTGAGAGGAGACGTGTGCCTGGATTCAGCCCAAAGAGAGGGAGAGATGAGTTCCATAGTGAGGTTGGCACAGGGCACAGTTTCCATGGGGACTGTGAAAGGAGCCTGCCTGACAGGTAGCCCCATATCCCTCTGGGGCCCACCTCATCAAAGTGAACATGATGGCGCACTGTGGCCAGTGGTGGAAGCTCAGTTCCCACGGTGGGAAGAGGGAGGAGCTTCTGAAGGTCTCCTCTGAGGGCCAGATAAGCCTGCAGCTGAGGCTGGGATAGGTGAGGAGAAACATGGCCTAAGCTCAGGTGTCTATAGCCAGCATGAGCCATGCAGAGCAAGGCAGATGGGCCCTGACCAAGCAGAGAGATCTAATCACAAGCTAGGCAGCTGGAGCTGCCTGCCAGTAACCCTTGCAGGGCAAGGAGCAGCCAGGTGGGCCATGGACACTGCCTGGGAAAGGGGAGGCACACTAAGACCTCGAGGTTTGCACAAAGCCGCTAGAAGGAATACTCTATCCTACCTGTTCCCACATACCCAGAAGTCATCTGAGGAGGCTGAGCATTTCCCAAGGGACCTAATATTATCAATAACCCAAACACAGCCACAGTCCTTACTTAGCATTCCAAATTGGCTGAGCCTGGCAAATAGTAAGAGCTCAAGACATATGTGTAGGTGAGTGAATGAAGGATTGCGTATTCTATACTTCTCTAAGACATTTGATTTAAAACTAAAGAAATTTCATAACATCTTGATAGCATCATCTCCATGTCCATTTTATCATCATCTCCATGTCCGAGCATTTAATTGAAACTAGAGTGTCAGTTACAGGATAAAGTTGATGTTCATGGCCTTTCTTTGCCCTCACTGCCTTTTTGCTTCCATTTAGTTCATCGCAACACAGATCAGTGACTGCTGGGAGTGGGGCAGGGGATGGGGCGGTGTATACAAAGTAACAGTAGCCTCTGGATTAAGAATGTTTCTCAGTACAAGCAAGCCAGCTTGCTTCAAACCTTTACTGAGTGATAGCAACAAGATAAAGACCTACAGAGATGCATAATTACTTACATAAATTCATAAACTAGACTGCATTGAATTGGAATGGAGATCAAGTTGACCACTAAAATGAAAAGCTGCGACTGGCCCAGAGTCATCTCAGAGCCCTTCCTCCAGCTGAAACTCCGTGTGTGGCAGTAGCACAGGGGTGGCTCACTCCCTGCGGGTCTGTCTACAAAACCACCTGCAGCCACCGCAGACACTGCAGTCAGAAATGCAGTGTAAGTAAAAAACACTCAAGGAACGCTTCTCTCTTTCTGCCTTTAACTTAAACTTCTTAGGAACCCGAGGTGGGGGGGCGGGCATTGAACTTCACACAAAGAAGTCAGACTCCAAAGTACTCCTGTGGGCACCCTCTATGAAGGTCAGGTCTATGAAGGGCCTCCCGTGGGGCCTCTGCTCCATCGACACTGCTGGCAGTTGGGCTGTTCACAGCAGTAAGGCCAGACCGTCACAGCCTCTCCGCTGCTATAAGGAAGTGTCGCTACCAGAGTGGTTTAAGGACACTGGGGTCTGGACTTCTAGGAGAAAATGAAGCCCATTGCTCCCGACTTTCTGTGTGCCTGGCTGCAGAAGCTATTTTTAGAGCCACATTGGCAGCAAGAAGACTGAAGATGGTGACCTAAAACTCGAAATAGATATTGCAAAGTGTCAGCCCAAATTTCCCTACTTCGGGAGAGTCGGGATAAAACCTGACTGCCTTTGCCCTGGTCTGGTGATTCAGCTGGCTGGACCATCGTCCTGTACACCAATCGGCTGTGTGTTCTACCCCCAGTCAGGGCACATGGCCCGGGTTGTGGGTCCGATCCCTGGTAGGGGCGCACATGGGAGGCAACCTATCAATGTTTCTCTCTCACATGGATGTTTCCCTCTCACACTCTCTCCCTTCTTCTCTCTCTCAAATCAATAAACATATCCTCAAGTGAGGATTAAAAAAAACTATGCTGGGTCAACAGACTAAACGTGCCTCAGAATCCAGTAAAGCAGCAGCAACCAGCCGTTTGTGTCTGCTGGACTCCGATGCGTCCCTGGGCAGTGAAGGAAGGCACTGCGGGGTCTGCCATCAGTGCTTACTGTGAGCTTCCCAAGCTTGGCGAGGAAAATCTCTTTGCTTCCTCCACAATTTAAGAGAAATTAAATAGTCCTATGTTCTGGTGTTTCCATAAAAGAGGAGGAAATGGATAGGGGCCGGGATTCAAATGGGGCCTCAAACATAGCAAATGCCACACAACTGGGAAGGCCTGATAGGAAGTGAGCATCTTGGAGGATAAAACCTGGCAAGTACAACCAGAGAGCTAGGCAAGTGGAGCACACTGTGTGGGCTTGAGAACAAGTTACAGCCCATATCTCAGCCGTCTCATCCAAAGCACTCCCTAAAATCAACTGAGGGATAACAACACCCTGAGGATGGATGGGCCAGGAGAGAAGGAAAGAGTTCTAAACTGTGCTGCAGGGAAAACGATGGGCGTGGGGAAGAAATGAAGATGGGGCACTTAGGATTCTGCACTCAGTCCCAGAGTCTTCCACAGTGACTTGCTGGGCTTTGAAGAGGTTGTGGAAAGGAGAAATGGGAAGGCAGGAGAAGGAAGGAATGCGAAAGGGCCCAGAAGATGGCACATTCTGGAATCAACTAGCAAAGGAGGGTTAAAGCTACCAAAATAACGGCTGGAGCCAACCCCTTCCTACTCCATCCACAATGGTACCCACCCAGCTCCAACCGAAGAGGAATCTGAGCTCTTCCTGCCACATCGACCTACTAAAATTAATGCGTTGCTGCTCCCCTAGGTACATCCAACAATACCCCAGAACTGGGCATTTAACACAGAAGGAAAGCATCTTATTTTTTTTAAGTCTTAAATTTAAAGCAAATCTTATCTGCTCTTCAGCAGCCCACCACATTGAACCCCTTCGTGCATGAGGAGGAAAGCCTTTCCAACGTTATTCAGATTTCCCCACTTGCTGCTGTGAGCTGTCACAATGCGTGTTGGTTGATGGAGGCAGATCCCTGCTCCTCATCTCAGGAACGGTTACCCTGCAAGCCCTGCTTTAGCTCCAAGGCACTGCCTGGGGCTTGGCTTCCCATGGAAAGGTATCTAGCAGTGACAGCATTGTGTCATGCAAAGAGGAAAACTGATCTACCCACCCAGCACTGAGGTGCATAGGTGATGTCAAGAAATACCCTTCAATTCACCGAGAAGCAGCGTGTTCACCATTCTGTCAGCACACTTCCTTTAATGATGAACAGCCTCCCTGAAGGGACTGACTGGGCACATGGGCCCCTTTTCATCCTGTGCAAATTCCCTGGCATTAAAAATGCCTTCCCTCTACCAGCACCCGCGGTTCTGCTCCATAAGTAGGGTACCAGTCAGGGACAACCCAGTGATCATGTTGTTTGTCATAATCGTCTGGCATGAATGGGCCAGATAACAAGAAAAGGGCTGTAGAATTCCCATGGTGAAGACTAAGAGTTGCCTTTGTAGGATGCAGAGGGAAAAAAATAACCACAGCATGAGCAATCATAATAGCTAGCATTTCCAAACATTTTACAAGTATTACCTCACTTAATCTTCACAACAGCCCTGTGAAATAAGAGTTGGATCCCCATGGACACAGGAAGACTCTGAGGCACAGAGAGGTTAAGTAACTTGTCCAAGGCCTCACAGAATGGGTCTGTAGCAAATCTGGTTATTTTACACAGAAGTAAACTGAGGCTCAAAGGCAGTGGTCACACCTAGCCTAGAAAACTAGTCTTAGGACCCCAGGCATGTTGTTTCTGTCCCATCATTAAGCCAACACTTGGGGCCATCTGAAAACCACATGCTCCCAGCTGTGGAGTCAGGCATCCTGTGAGCACCATGAGAAGGCAGCAGTCAGCTATGGATGGCTATGCTTAGCGGACAACTGCACAGTGAGCCATACCTGCTGCTTTCCCAGGCAGTGACAAAGTGGAGGGTGATGTTCCTCCAAGGTCCTGACAATGGGAGTTGCTACCAGGCATGGTTTCCAGCTAACTGACCAAGCAGCAAATGTTTTAAAGAAGCAGATGTGTCTTCCATTCGACTACCTTACAGAAGGGCAAACTCCCATTCTTGCTTCTCCAGCTGTCATTTTCATTCACTGAGTCCTATCCGGGGTCTCAAACATGTGTCAACATGGATAAATTGGAATAGAACTGAAAGACAGGGAGAGTACCCTCTATTCTGGGTACAACAGAGATTCATACACAACAGGAATCAATATGTGCTCATGAAGCAAAGACATGAGCAGAGGCAGCACTACAGAGCCCACCCCTATTCCCAATCCTGTTTTGTAACGATGCTTCTTCCAGAGTGACAGGAAAGCCTGCACTAGGGACCGAGCCACCACCTGCCACCAACTGGGCTCCACCAGGATTTTCCCCTGAGGAAAGCAAACAGAGTTTTGTAGAGGTTTTTTATTTTTACCTATAAATTGCCCTATGTCTCGTTTCTGTAGTAGCACTCTATTAACTAAACATTTGATTTTCCACAGCACCTCATGCCATAACTTCAGAGAGTTTACAATTAGCACTTGCTTTTTATCTGAGGAACCAAAAGGTTTGTTATGGAAAATTTCTGCTACAGGAGCAGTACTTCTTTAAACACTGGATAGGTTTTATGGATAAGAGAATTAAGAGCTCATTTATACAGATGACAGGTGACCTGTTACTGACAAAATTAAACAGGTCGTCCCTCAGTTAGTGGAAGGCAGGAAAAGAAGGTAGAGAATGTCAAGGTTTTCCACTGTGATTTTTCTCTTGCCTGTTGTGACAGGCTTCACCTCGCCCCTGAGCTAGGTTCTTTCTCCCAGGCTCTCCTTTGCCAATCCCCAAATGAAGTAAGTACGAACCACTGTGGTGTTCAGCCTGGCCTAACCCACAACGTGCTGCAATGGGCCAGCATCATACACATGGCTCGGGTTCTTCAACAGTCCCAGCTGGGTCGGTCCAACTCAGTGCAATTCTCACTTCTGCCCAGGATGCTCCTTGGTTTCTTAATCCCTGCTTGTGACGCTACCATGACAAATTCTGCTGTTCTGGGATTTGACCCCAGTTCAGTGGCCTGTTGTACTCTGTGCTGCCCTGTAACCTCCCATGAAAGGGGGACCACCTGAGGCTCTGAGCCAAAAATTAAACCATCTCCATCTTGTGGCAAGATTGGCCATCTGCCATCTGCTGTTGGCCTCCAGCTCCTAAGACAGAATTCACATTCCATTCAATTCGTCTATTTAAAGTACACAATTCAATAGTTTTTAGTATGTTCAGAGTTGCGCCATCATCACCAAAATCACTTTTAGAACATTTTCATCCCTCTGCCCCCGAAAGCCCCATACCCATTGGCAGTCACTGTTTTCCTCACCTCTCCCCTCAGCCCTAGCCACCTGGCACTCTACTTTTTGTCTCTCCCAATCAGCTTTTTATTCATTTCACTGAACCACTGGATAGAGTCTGCACTCCTCATTTTGGCTTTTAGAATTCTCCCTGAAGTGACCTCCTGTTTCTTTCTACTCTGTCCTTTCCTCTACTTTTTCCCTCTAATTTTTAATGCATATCCCTTGCCTTCAGTCCCCTCACCAGATCCGAAACACCCTCTCCTATTGGATTAATTCAGTGGACCTGGGTGCCCAGACCCTGCACATTCCAAAGAAGGAACTAACTGGCTCCTGCTAGGCTCCTGGAAGTCAACTGCTCAGCCTCAGAATACCCTACCTGATAAGTCCAGCCTCTGAAGCGGTTGTGATGCTGGAGACGGAGGAGCCAAGATTAGTCATATGGGTGCTCCACGCCTACGTGACTGACCCCTGGTAAAACCCCTGAACACCAAGGCTCAGGGGAGCTTCCCTGGTTGGCAACACTTCATTTGTGCCGTTACATACCGTTGCTGGGAGAATGAAGCAGGGTCCACGCAACTCCACCGGGAGAGGACAGCTAGAAGCTCACACTCAGTTTCTCCTGGACTCTTTCCCATGCCTCCTTTTCCTTTGCTGATTCTAATCTATATCCTTTAAATGTAATAAATGATAACCTTGAGCATAACAGATCTCCTGATTTTCTTGAGTCCTTCTGTGGACTCATCAAACCCAAGAGTGATCTTGGGGAGCCCACATACCCTTGTTTTCCCAACTACACCCCTAACTGCGTTGTCTTCCACAGACGCTGCCAGTGCCAATCCCTCCAGTTTGCGAGGCCAGCAAGTCACACCTCTGCCAGGAAAGACAGCACGGGGGGTGAGAGCGCAGACTCTGGACTGACTGGGCCTGGCTCCCAGCTTCACCTCTCACTAGGTGTGTGACTTTGGGCAATGTGCTTACCCTTGTGCCTCAGCAGGCTGTCCGTGAATTGGGGAGTATAATATTTCATAGAGCCTATATGAGGTGTAAATGGATTTGTACTGTATAAAGCATAAGAACTATGTCTGGTACACAGAAAATTCCAGTGTTGCTTATGGTCTTCATGAGCTTTTCTATGCACTCCACTGACAATGCTCCCAGTTCCTCATGAATCCACTCTTACCTGTGTCAAAGTGCGATTATGCGTACTTGGGCCCTGCGTCTCCAACCAGCCTGCGACATCCTTCTGCAGGATCGTGTAATTTACTAAAACTGTCTCCCTGGAAGTTCTACCACAGGCTGAGCCCATAATTGGTTCCTAAAATATATTTGCCAATGCATAGGGAAGCTGTCTCTATTACAAAGTCTAAGAAAATCAGATTCTTCACTTAATTTCCTCTGTGTAAGCTAGCCACAGTCCTCTATGGAGGAAAAAAATAACCTCCTTTTACATACATTTGTGCACAGAATTTGAGATCCCAGCAACTATATATATCCCGGACAGCCTTTTCAACTGAAATTGTCGAACAGGCTCTAATGGCTCCTGTACCTTATAATTTATTATCAAATTACATTTTGAATTAGGATTGCTAATTGTTAATCATCAGCTTGAATGAGTTGTTAATGAATAATGCTACTAATTACAGGGCCACCTAACACAGAGCAGGCGGGCACCGCCGGCACGTCACAGGAGGCAGCTGACTCAGCGCACAGGCAGTGCCCCGAAAGCAGTAGGCTGTGAAGTGTCCCATCTCTGATGACACCATAGACCTTCCCTCCCATGGTGAAAGTCACCAGATTTCACAGCTGGATGGCACCGTAAAGATCAGTGATCACCAAGCTGTTCTGCGGACCTCTGAAGCCTGCTGATGGAAGCCAGGTTTCCGTGAATTCGTGGTGCACCCAACCACGGTGCCTTTAGGCTAAATATATCATACCCTTCATTCTTGTCTTTGCTACTATTTTGCATATGCAAGGGTGGGCAAGAGTAGGTTTGTAGTTGTGAGTATGTGAAACAGAGAGTTCATTCTCGTATTATTATTTATTATTATTAACCTACTTTTGCCCACCCCTGTATATAGGTATACTGTTATGAATAATATAATTTAAGTTTGCTTCAAAGCACAGCTGAATTCACAGTAGTTATTGCCAAAAAATCCATGTGGAAAATTTGTCAAATCTATAGTCCTGGGCCCTCAGAGCAGCCAACAATTAGTTTTTGTGTTCTTGGCCTGCTCACCCATTCTCATTCCTCTGGGCAATTATTCCGGACCTTTTGCACTTTTCCGTAGCCCCCTAGCCAAGGCCTACCTCTCACTCTTAGTGGAGACTTTCTCCTCCCAATTCACAAGGAGAATGTGGGGCACACAGCACGAGCTCTCTTTCTGTTCTTCAAGACCAAACTGCTGCTCACGTTCTTGACCCCACTCACTGCTCCCTCTTCAGGGCCCTTCTTTTCCTCTCAGCCCCCTCTGTCTACGGCTTCAGACCTTCCCTCTCTCCTTGTTCCGTGCCCTCAGCTGTAGCTACTGTTGAGACCTCTCACGTTCTCATTTAGGCTGAGGACCATTTAGACAACAGGCGCTATATTCAAAGAGATCATGCAAAAAGTCCAAAGCAGAGAGCCAAACAACAGTTAGCTGACTAATGAGGAAGACTGAGTGAAGTCTGGGAGAGGAATTTGTCAGAAGTTTCCTTGGAGTGAGGTGTACCCTGAATCTCCCTCCCCAAGGACAGAGGGTGGGGGTCCTACTGCCTAACCCTAAGCCTGGAGTTTGGTGCTCCTGGCAGTGTAGAAATGTCCTCCCTGATGCCTGAGTCATCTGAGCAAAGGGAAAGTGGCCTGTGGAGCCGGCGGAGTCCTGTGTGCAGGGGACACCTCTCCCCTTCCATGCAGAACAAAGGTGTGTAAATTTTGGAAATCAGATATGGAATCCAGAAGGGATATTGACCTATGGCCACTTTAAAAGTTGTCACTATAAAAACTCATTTTAAAAAAGGGATAAAGTACTGATACATGCTACATGTATGAACATGGATAAATCTCATAAACTATGCAGTAAAAGAAGCAAGGCACAAAACCCCTACATATTGTATGACTCCATTTGTATGAATTGTCCAGAACAGGCCAACCCATACAGACATAAGGCAGACGGGCACCTGTCAGGGGCTGGAGGAAGGGAGAAAAATTCTGGAACTAGAAGTGGTGATGATTGCACAACATTGAAAACATACTTAATGCCACTGAATTCTACTTTTTAAATGGTTAAAATGATAAAATTTATGTTATGTGTGATTTACTGCGATTTAAAAATTATCAACAAAAGAAAACAAAAAGGGGATGTCCAACATGGTGGTGTACAAGAATATAAAAAAAACCCTAAGCAGAATGGATAAAAATGTGTGCTCATGGAAATACTGCTCAGACTTTAAAAAGAAGGAATAGTGCCATTCATGGCAATGTGGATGGACTTGGAGAACATTGTGATATGTGAAATAAGCCAGACACAGAAAGACAAATACTGCGAGACCTAACTTGTATGTGGGAACTAAAAAAGTTGAACACATAGAAACAGAGCGTAGGGCGGTGGTTGCCCAGGGCTTGAGGTGGAGAAAGGGGTGGTACTGGTTAAAGGGAGCAAACTTCAAATTAAGAGATGAGTAAGTTCTAGAGACCTAAAATACAGCATCGGGACTATAGTTAATAATAATATACTGCATACCTGAAATTTGCTAAAAGACTAGATCATAACTTTTGTCACCATAAAAAAGGTAACTATGTGAAGTAATGGTTGTGTTCATTAGC
>PVKM010015751.1:0-27533 GCA_004027735.1 Carollia perspicillata
GCATGGGTGGAACTGGAAAGCATTATGCTGAGTGAAATAAGCCAGGTGGTAAAAGACAAATACCACATGATCTCACCTTTAACAGGAACCTAAACAACAAAACAAACAAGCAAGCAAAATATAACCAAAGACATTGAAATAGAAAATGGGATGACAGCATCCAGAGGGGAGAGGGGAGGGAATTTCAGGGGAAAAGGGAGGGGATTATAGGAACAAGTATAAAGGACACATGGACAAAAACTAAGGGGGGTAGAAATGGGAGGGAGGTGGGGAGCACGGGGGGGTGGACTGGGATGGGAGTAAAAGACAGAAAACTGTACTTGAACAACAATTAAAATAAAAAAATAAAACAATTTGCCACCCAGTATAGCTCTCATCTCTCTCATTATTGGTTTCATTCTAGAACAAGCTTTCAGCTGATGGTTGCAAAACAGCAATCAGTAGTTCTGAGTTCAAATCTTAATAGAAATACCTATCCTCTGCTTTACTGTTCTGAGAAAAGTCCTTGGGGCCCATTCCTTCTTTTCTGTCACTTTTTACCTCCTTCCCTGGTCTCTTCTTGTTTACTGACCACAGAGCCTTGTGGGATACCTTTGGGGCACAGTGATTGAGAATCACTGTGAGCACTAGTCCACAGAGAAATCTGAGGCTCAGCGAAGGGGAAGTCATGCCGTTCCAAGAGGAATCTCGGGTCATGGATGGGTACCATTGTCAAGTGTGTCTCCGGGCAGAGTAAAGGCAGCTGTTGATGAAAAGTCCTCACGAGACAACTTTAAAGAAGCTGCAGCCAGCATGCCACCTCAGCGAGGGCACAGAGTCCGCAGGGCAGTGGGTGGTCTGCAGGACACGGCTCCCACGTGGCTCCCGGGGCTGCCAGACACCTACTGTCTCTCCCCGAGTCATTCTGAAGTCTGTCATTATGGCAGGAACTCTGTGTTCTGTGTCTTTGGGGGCCTAGCCCTTTGATCATTTTTTAAATTATGCCTGTAATGTTTTCCACCCAGTGTTTGGTTTTGATACATTTGAAATCTACAGACAAGTTGAAAGAAAAGGAGGAACACATACATTTCATTCACCTAGTTTTACCAAAAGTTAATATTCTTTGTCTGATTGCACACACATACACATACACAGACAGACATACTTTTTTCTCCCTGGATTTTGAAGGAAGTTGCAAACATTATAAAAATGAACCCCTAAATATTTCAGATGCCTTTCCTAAGAGTATTTTTTCTATATAACCAAAACACCATTTTTTACTACTAAGAAAGTTTAATAGTGATCTTATCCAATTTACTGTATATGTTCAAATTTTCCCAATTGTCATGAAATATTTTTATGAATCTATCCCTTTTGATCCAGAACTCAGAATCATACATGGCCATCATTTGTTCCACCGTGCTCTCCCTTTATTCTAGAAGAGTTTCCCTACTTTTACTGGGGCTGGGGAGTGGGAGGGAGTGATCTTTTATGTTGATGATGTCTGTGTGTCCAGGCTGGTGGTTTGTAGAAAAGCTCGACTTTGGATTTGTTTGATGGTTTTTCAGGACTATAGGAGTGATGAAACATTTTTGGTACAAAAACTACCCAGGTGGGATTATACCCTTTTCAGCACTTCATGTCAGGAAGTAGAATGCTAGAAGTCCTATTTTTGGAGATGTGTTAAATTTATTTTCTTGGTTGGTTGAGGCTTCTGCTAGATTTCTCCTTTGTAAAGGTACATTTTATCTTAGAGGGGAGAGGGGAGGGAATTTCAGGGAAAAAGGGAGGGGATTATAGGCACAAGTATAAAGGACACATGGACAAAAACTAAGGGGGGTGGAAAGGGGAGGGAGGTGGGGAGCACTGGGGGGTGGTCTGGGATGGGAGTAAAAGACAGAAAACTGTACTGAAAAACAATTAAAATAAAAAAAATAAGAAATTTGAGAAGTAATATTTTGAGACCTGCGAACATGTTATTCCCTGTCAACTTCTCCCAAAGAATTTAGCATCTATTGATGATTTCTGCCTAAATTAATCATTAGATCAGTGGTTGCAAGATGATTTTCTACTTTGTAATCCCTTGTTCACTACTCTTTCTTTTAAATAGTATGAGCTCATGGATTCTTTTCAAGTGTAAGGATGCATTACTGACATAATTCCTCTTTAGTCCTCAAATTGTCTCAAGTTCAATGAGTGGGCAGCCTTTCACTCGGACTCCTGTGTCCTTCCCAGAGGCCCCACCCGGTTTTCGCTCATTCCCCTTTACGGCACAGCAGATGCTCACCTGGTGCTTTCTCTGCCTCCCACCCAGAAACAGCCATTTCTCCAAGCCTGTGGTTTCTTTTATTAAGGAATGACATTTACATGGCAAGGCCTTGGTGGCAAAGGGTGCTCTTGGTTCTAGGTCGGCTGTCAGTGGACAGAGCGCAGCGCGCACACCTGGAGTTCATAGTGGCGCCTCCCATTCCGATCCAATAATAGCACAGGTTCTTTGTC
Organism: Carollia perspicillata; assembly: GCA_004027735.1. NCBI lineage: Eukaryota > Metazoa > Chordata > Mammalia > Chiroptera > Phyllostomidae > Carollia > Carollia perspicillata. The sequence continues at coordinate 2,479 of PVKM010015751.1, forward strand.
TTCCAGCCTATTTCATATGTCTGTCACAGCGCTCATCAGTATCAATAAATTTACTGGCGTACACACAAAAAGTATTGGCATTACTACACCAATATTTATTTAAACAGTCATACAAACCTATTCTTAACTTAATGCCTTCATCGAGATCCCAAAGCCCTTCAGACTACCCACAAATGCACAGCCCTTCCTGCCCCCTCTGCCCAGTCCTGGGCACCGAATCTCAGGAAAAGAAGTAGAAGTCCGTGGTTCTTCTCTGACCAAGCCGCGGGGGTCCCAAAAAGACACCATATGGCTGCCACGCCGGGGTTTAAATCCCAGCGCCAATGTTCCTCTACCAGACCATTTCCGACTCCTCCCACAATTGCCCACAGTTGCCAGCCGTCCCTTATTTTTCCAGCTTTACTGGGCGCCATAGTAAGTTTGGGCAGATGTGGCCCTGTGGTGTGGAGCCAATCATCTCCAGGCTCTTTTCAGTGTCTCTGCTCCATGTGTCCCCCCCCCAGCTCAGACTTGTGGGGGTGAGGACATCCTATATATGTGTATTTTTCTAATATTTCCTGGGCACTGAGTTCTGGACCCCATTACAAACCCCTATTTGGCTCCCCACCTTGGCTGTACCCTGTTACATGATTATATCATCAAATTGATGCGCAGGTTAATAGTTAATTTATTTCTGTTCTATCCAATTTTAGAGCTCCCTCCCCCATCTTTATATATTTAATTTTATTAATTTAGTGCATTTTATTTTGGAATATGTAAAACATGTGGTTCAAAGTAAAATTCATAGAACTCTATAAATGCATTTTTTCTTTTTACTTTTATCACTTAATATACCCTGGAAATCACTCCATAGTAGTTCACAGAGAGCTTTATTCTTTTTATTACAGCTGTGTTGTGGGAGAGTTACTGTAATTTATTTAGACATAGATGAATGTGCCATTAGGTTCTCTCTAGTATTTTATTTTCACAGATAACTCCATACTGAATAACCTGGGGCATGCATTTTTGTGTGGCGTTGGAGGTGTACTTGCAGAGTACATTTCTAGCTGTGGGATGCTCAGTTAAAAGGTAGACACAACTGTAATTTTATTAGATCTTGCCTAATCCCCTGAGCAGGAGCGAGAATGGTTCATATCTCCATCCAGCATGTTTGGGAGGGCCTGCTCCTCTCACCCTGCCTTGTTGTCCATTGTTGAATGCTGGCCAGCGTGGGAGACGAGAAATGGTATTCTGCGCATTTTAGCATAGCCCACGGCTGGATACTTTATGGACACGCTTACTCATATACTTACTGTTTCTACCCTTCTTTCCACCTTTCCCTCTGCTAGGATACCTAAACAGGGCTTGCGTGTGCAGTATTCTGAGTTCTTAATTATATAAAATATTTTCTATAGTTTTGATACTTGAAGGGTACCTTGGTTGATTTTTCTTTACATGTAAGCGAACTCTTTAAATATTTATTTATTTATTTGTTTAAGTCTAGAGGCTTGGGGGATTTTTTTTTCCTTAAGGGATACAGCAGGTCCTTGAATAAGGCCATTTTGTTCCATATTGTTTCATTAGCATTGATGTGATTCCATGGGAACTTAAATCTTGTTTATGTCTATTAGCCTACGATAGAACTGATTTCACTGTATGTCATTTGGCAGACTTCATGGAACCTAAGGACAACGTTAAGTGAGGACTCCCTGTACTGTTAAGAATTGTTAGTTTTACACATATTGGAACTTCTTTGCCTATTTTCTTTATGAGTTAGTTGCTATGGGAACCTTTTGACCTTTGTGTTTGGTTTTTTTGTTCCTTTCATGTATTTATGTCGTTACTCAATGCTTCTGATTATCTTTCAGTGGAATCAGTTCTCTCCAGGGCACTTTGTAATTTAGCTTTTATTTTTATTTTAATTTGGTCTTTGATTTATTTTCAGGGTTTAGTCAGCTCTAGTTTCATATCATTCTGGGTTTTTTCTGTCCTATATGTTGTTAATTTTTTATTGGAGTTATATATTTATACCTACATAGTCTATTTTAGTGCATTTCATTTAGGTTTTGGTGTTGTGATAATGGTTTTGTTCTACTGCAGATTTTTGAGCAGAATTTCTATAAGCTGCAATATTTTGACTCACTTTATATTCTGTTCTAATAGAAACATTGAATGGATATTTGACTCCTGATTTCCATTCATTTTGAAATGTTTTATTTTCTTAGATCATTAGTAGCGTTTGTGTATAGACAGACATGGGAGTTTGGATGGCTTATTAAGTTTTATAGTTCAAGAGTATAGTACTAGTTTGGTACAGTCATTATTTTGGTAAATGTTTTAGGAGGGAGTGCGAGGAAATGATAGTTGGTCTTCTGTTTTTATAGTTTCCTTATTTTGCATTTTCTTTTTTTAACTTCTACTTTTATGCTTTCTTACCTTCTCCATCAAGTCTTCAAGGACTGCCCCTTCCACGTTGCTCCCTCTCCCCTAGAAGTGGTGCCTCCCTGTGGCTGCCATCTCTGTGCCTTCATACTTTGAACTCTGCCCAGGTCTCAGACACCTTCTCAGTATTGCCCTACCGAGGATGGAGCTCTCTCTTTGTATGTTCCACCACCCTTGGGATGCTGCTCCCTCTCTGTTTCTCTGCTTAGTCTACCTGACTTCCTGCTCCAGAGTGGTCTCCAGAGGTCCTTCTGCTGGACAAGTGTTTTTCTCCTATTTATGTGGAATTTGAGGTTCATTGTATTCTTTTTGTCCTAGTTGTGATGTACAATAGATACGTGTTATCAACATTTTCATATTTTCTCCTTGTTTGATCTCTGTGTTTTTGAAGGATGTACGGAGAGGTTAAGATTTAGGTGGTTTTCATTATCCTACTGGAACCAAGGTTAGAGTCTCCAGAGCCTATTCTGATGTGAAGAAAATGGAACACTGCACGTTTCCTTCTCCTTGCACCCCTTCCGTGGCAACCTTAATCCTTTCCTGAGAAACAAATGCAGTTGGTTAAACTAGGAGACACCACAGTCAATAATAGACAGATTGTTATCATTCTGCAAAGTTACCTTCTGTTACACTGATGGTACTAAAGGTTGCCAGCTTTAGCAAATAAAAACACAGGACTCCAGCTAAGTTTGAATTTCAAATAAACACTAAATAACTTTTGTGTTTAGTATGTCAAGCAAGCATCTACTGATGGCACTGACCCAGGGGTTTCATTCTCTTGAGGGGAAAAGCCTTTGGTGACTTCTCCTTTCTTCCAGCTTGGGGTGTGAGAGACATCATAAGGGGAGGTGTGGCAGTTATCTCACAGCCAAGGGGCACTTTCAGAGGACAAAGGTCAGCTGAGCATGGTGCTGGAGACAGTACCGAGCATCTGGTGCTCTATTGATGTCCTTAAGCTGATGCACCAAACTTGGAATCCCCGATTTCCTAACTTCTTGGGTGATAATTAAATGCCTTTTCTGACTGTGGTTCATTGGGTTTTCTTTTCCTTGCAGCTGAGAACCTTCCAAATTAATATGACTCCTTCTCATTAGAAAGTTAACTTTAGGAATTTACAGATTGAATCCATCTTTTGAAAGGAAGGTTTATTTTTTGTCTGTTTTAGCTATAGCCTTTTGGGTATAGTGATCTCCCAATTTATTGTTTACTAGGCCCCTTTTTCCCATTCTACTGAAAATAAGTTGTCACAGAATGAAATGGAAAGGGGTAGGTTTTTCTGCCATGTCAACCAGACAGCTGTTTGGATTTCTGTCACTCCTGTTCAGCATTGTTAACATTGTCTGTACGTTTTCCCCTTTGGAAAGCCCTATCCCAAATCATAGGTGAAAACATGCCACTATTAGAACAGGGATGTTTGGACCATGATCGTCTGTGAAGGAATTATAGTAGTTACGCATGAGGAGCTTGCTAACCAGGTAGGTAGACAAGACAACACCTGCTTGGGAAAATGTGTGTGCGTATTCCTGGTGAGTGTGGCTGGGAAAAGCTGCAACGCTGCTATTGAGGTTAATTGTGTTAGCATTATTCCGTTCATTAATGAGTGGGGGAAAATGTGACTTGTGTCTCAGAGCCGTGTTCCAGTTTACCCCGAGTACACCATTATAAAATTACTACAAAGTTCACCGTGCACGTTCTATAAATGAATATGTGCCACTCTGTTCAGATAGCCATACTTTCTTGAATTATTTTTCTTTAATAGAAGAAATTCTGTCAGATGCTATTAAAGCAAGTTGCTTGGTTAGATTCTGGAAAGGATGTGATTTTTTTTTTAAATAAGGAATTACGCTTGTTAGTGTAGGACAAAAATGAGTTTTGTTTTCTTGCTCCATAGACTTCAGGGTCTGGCGGGGATCTCAGCAGGTCGAAGAGGCAGTCTGCTGCGCGGGTTCCTTTATTGAGTGGCTAATCGAATGCATTTTGGAAACCTGCTTCTTTTCTGACGCATCTGCTACTCGCCACAGTAGAGGAAGCTCTAAACTTATTATTGGTCTGTTCAAGTAAAATGTTTCATTTTTCTTGCATGCAACTTCATAGATTCTTATCCTAGTGTACACCTCTAAGTGGACAAGGAAAGCAAAGGTAGATTTAGACACTTATTTTCACTCAGTCTAGAAGAAACAATATGAAAACAGGATTTTTAGTAGCTATCTAACTTGATTTTGCTGATTGTCTGAGGTGAGATTGTTTTTAGTTTGCAGTGTAGATAGATTTATTTTGTGGCTACATCACAGGAATAGCACAGATCACATTCTGTGGGGTTTTTGTCTTAGGAAATTTTTTATTATATTTTTACTTAAAATGTGAAAGTGGGGTTTTTCCTTCGATTTTAAATTTTAAATGGCAATATGTCTGGAACCTCGATTTTTGCCCTAAGTTGCTCTTTTAAGCCTGAGGTTTATTGCCTGATACCTATAAACATCTCTTTTCAAAATAAGGTTTCTGTGTTCATTGAATAAAGGTCAGCTCCATAAGGGCAGAATTGTAAAGACCTTAAGGTATAAATTTAATAACCTATTTCCCTTGATGGGACCCAAAGTCTCTCTTTTATTTCATTCATAACTGTTACCAACAGTGACCGTCTCTAATTGTATTACATGGTTCATTTGCCTATCTATTATTTATGTGCTCTGGCTTCAGTGTAAACTCCATGAAGGCCAGATGATGTGTTTTCTCATTCTCTGATGCAGATTCAGCATTTAAAAAGCATTTAATCAATATTGGTTAGAAAATTAAAAACAAACTAATAAAACACAAGTGGATAAATGAAGTGTTTTGACAGTTAACAGATGTAGAGAAACTAATATAACTGCCCTTCCTCAAACTGTTGTGGAATAAAACCATGATATAACGGATCTAGTTCCTTCAGAAGGACTTGCAGATGACTGGAATGAATATACGTTAATAACTAAATCTTATGCATCAGATGGGAGATTCTCCAGCTGTTCATGTGAATGATGAAGCCATCATAAACTTCCATGTCAGTCAAGCCTTCACGTGCCTCGAGCCCCAGTGAACATCTGTCTGCAGCTGTGTGGGCCCAGCGAGAGCCACACAGCTGAGCCTTGTCAACCCATAGAGCTGTGAGCTGAGATAATTACTTACTGTTTTCAGACATGAAGTTCTGTGGTTGGTTTGTACAATGTAGGAAGAAGAAAAAGCCTAAATACATACTACAGTTACTGATAGAAAGGAATTCTCTTGTTTTGTAGGCAGCACACTTTTGTTTTGGTGTCACTATATATACTAAGCCTGTTTTTTTTTGATGATGTAAAAACATAAAGAGTAGAATGTACCTGAAGAATTCATGTTAGTGGGAAAAAGAAAAGATTTGTGGGTGTCAAAGTAGGCTAGTGTATTGACAGGAAAACAAAATTGAATTCAGATTTTGTTTGCAGGTACTCGTAACCCGCATGGAGTTTTGGCCAGCCTGTCTCTTCTGATATAATTGTTTAATTTTAAGAATAAAAATTTTGACACACTGATAATATTACTTTTCAGAGTTTCTGTACCATCATTATTATAGGTTTCTGGTAGTAATAATAGTATTTGAGGTAATAGCTTACTAGAGGGTATGGCAAAAACCCTTCAGAACCTTCAGCATACTCAGAAAGTTGGGTTGGTAATCTCCTAGATCTAAGAAAGAAAAATTCAAAAAGACTGTTCGAAATTTCACATCCCATTATTTTATTGTAATTCCAGCAGACTAACAATTTTTTTTGCCTTTAAGAGTATCATTTTAATGCCTTTTTTGAGACAAAAAAATAGGGGGAACTCCTGTTATTGTTTAAGGCCTTATGTCTGTTGCTCTATACGTTAAATGCAAACAAGTTAGGCTGGGTACTGTCAGGATAGTTCAAGGGGCTCTTGTTCCGGAAGGATGTGCGCTATCTCATAGTTGCGGACATCACTCACATATGCGTGTTTCACTGTTACGTGGATTTGAATCTCTCTTCCAGCCCTCAGCACTTTTTTTATGGTATGATCTTAATTGAAAATATTTTCAGGGAGTATCTAATCTATGGGAGTCTGAGGGGTTGACGAATGGAAGTTCAGGTGACTTTTCCTGTTCAAAATTTCTGTGGAGTTCCAGAAAGAAGAAAAAGGCTTCAATAATACTTTAAGAAAAACCAAAATGTAATAGAGCTTGGATGGTAAACCTATGTATATTATTTGTCTGCTTGTTTGCTTATCGGTCCATCCGTCCTTTGTCCATCTATCTACCCCAAATAGCCCCCATCTGTCCATCCATCTATCTATTTAAGAGATGATTATGTTGTTGAAACATGATTGCAGAACGATTGAGGGTTAGGGAGGATCTTATATAAATACATTCATGTTCTTCATTATATCTTCACCTGAAAATGGATTTTTTTCTTTCCCTGAAAAATAGCTACTTCTGCCATTATGTTTTATAAGAATATTGCCCTTTTTATAAGTTATGTAACTGAAAAAATGTGATGAATTAGTTAAGCTTGTATTCATGTATTTTTCCTTGTTATTCAAATTCTTTCTCCCTGATATTAAATGTCTCCTATATTAGAAAACATTTCTATTATTTTCCCCTCAAATTTCTTCTGTGACTTTGAAAAAATAAAAATAGTGGGGCAATGTAGTCCCAAAGCTAGTTGGTTATGTTTATCCAAACTATACTCCATCCTAATCATTGAAAGAAGGGGAACTGCCCTCTAATCCATTAGCTCTTTTCCCAGAGTCCTTGGAGGAAAACGAGGAGAAGGCCATCTCTGAGCCGGATTTCTGCAGAGTAGACAAAGAGGTGAAGAATTCCATGCCAGTAGAATTTTGTAAACGATGTAAACAAAGAAATTACATTTTGGAAAAGAACTAGGTTTGCTTCTTGCTGATGTTCACATAATTACTAAATAATGCAGCTCAGTTGCTTATAAAATTTATTTTCATGAGCTCCAATGTTAAATAATGCAGCTCAGTTGCTTCTAAAATTCATTTTCATGAGCTCAGTGTACGAATTGTTTCTTGGCTTTATAGGCACTTAAGGAAGACATTTTAATTGAGATCATTCCTAAGCAAACACAACTTACTAATTTACTAATTGCATAATTTGGGCAAAGAGTAGTATATTAGTATTACTTGGTTCTTGATTCATAGTCAGCCAGAAAGAAAGTCATCTGGTAAAACCAAGCTCCTCAACTCATGAGTATATTTAATGCATGAACTAGAAGATAATATTGAAACTGAGCCAGTGATCAAAATCAGAAGAGGTGAGAAGTGTTCACTTTTGTCATGCCCTGTTGTTCCGAAGGAAATAGACCTGTGCCCCGAGCTGCACTCCAGCCGGGAGAAATTTCCCACCACACCTGTTGGTATCATAGCTCACCTGCCACTGTCCTGCATCTCTTCTGACTTATCCTGCCATTTACTGAACAGCATTAGGATAATCAGCAACCCCAAAGGAGTGCCGTCTAACTATTCTCATAGAATTCCTCATGAATCCTTCAGCCCCTGCACATGCCCTGTTTTATTTCCTGAATTATTTTATTGACAAAGTTGAATAAACAGGTGCTCTGTTATGAGCCAAAGTGCAGGAGACAGATTTCCAGATGTGATCTGAACATTTTCTATTACCTGATTGCACGCATACAATTTACATGTCTTAACTGTGTAAATTAATCTCCTTCTGCATTTTATCTCAGAATTTACTTCTGCCTTTCCTCATAAACAAATATCAATTTACAAATTATTGAGCATTTTTACTATGAACTCTAGAGGTTATAAAGATACATAATGGAGACTCCATTACCACAAGTTGCTTGTAATTTCATTGGGAAATAAAACCCATATATAATCAGACTTGCTGATATGAATGCTGGATGGGGTGAGCAGAAAAACCCTGGGCTTCCCACGAGGGAAGGATTCAATGAATGCATAGGGATCTTAGAATTTGCTTTAGAATCATATATTGGAGACATTTAGATGTCCTTACTGCCCTTTCTTCCTAATTATACAGCTAGTTCTTTTCTAAATAAGCTTCTTCAACTTAACACAACGATTATCTTCTACTTTTCTGGTTTGGCTTACTTCCCTCAGACTGATAATCTCTTCTGTTAGTTAGCTTTTGCTGTGTAGCAAACCACCCCCAAGAATTTGTGGCTTGAAACAATAGCTATTTATTAGATTTATGACTCTGCATGTGTGCACTCAGGGCTAAGCTCGGCTAACAGTTCTCTGGTTTCATGTGAGCTCACTGTGTATCTGTCTGTGAGCCACTCTGGCTTAGCTGGGGGCCAGCCACTGGAGGGTGGTTTCAGGTGGGACAGTTTCTGTGTGTTTCATGTGGTCTGCCACCTTGCAAGCTACCTTGGCTTGCTCATAGGGCAACCAGGAAGGTGTAAAAGGGAAAGGATGTAGAAGGATGGAACTGGACCACTGTCACTTTTGCCACATTCTTTTGGTGAAAGCAAGTCAACTCAGCTCAGAATCAAAGGCTGAAGCAATAACCTCACTGCTTGATGGGAGTAATTGCAAATACCATAGGTACAGAGACCGGTGGAGAATTGTGCCCAGTTTTTTTAATCAGCCTCATTTCATAGTGACCCTTAATTTTTCTAAGATCATCAGATTTACACATGTGCTGTCCTTAGGAATTTTTTAACTTTGAGGCAACGCATAGCACCAGATAATGTAGGTTCATTGCTAGATTGTAGAGCAGATTGGGACCAACACATTAGCACTTTATAGACATCAAAAAGATGCAAGATGGGAAATAGCATGATGCTAAAATTTTAGAAAGAGTTTAGTTGTGGGTCTGCGCAGAAAGAAGGTTTAGATCCACATACTCAATTGCTACAGGCAACTGCTGTTTGGATGTTACTTCAACTTCCATATTTCTAAAACTGAACTCAGTATATTCATTCTACAACCAAATTTTTTTCTTCTTCTCATGTGTCCCTTCTCAGTAAGTGATTCTACCATTTGCTCTATAGTCCAAGACAGACATTTGATCATTCTTATTCACTTGCATCCCCTCACCATATTTATTCATTGTTATTAACAACAAATGTACAGAATGCCTGTGAGGCATCACATACTGTAGTTTCTACTGTTCCCACTGGGCCATTGTCATCTCTTCACACTAGACCTATCTCCCAATTAATTGGTCGCTAAGCTTTTCTTCATGTTCTGCAGGACCCAGCATGACTTTATTTATAACTCAGTCTGTGTATTCAGCTGGCATACCATTTTTGTACTTCTGCTATGTTAGACACCGTGGATACAGAAATAAAGCAAAGTGACTGCCTTCATGGAGTTTACTATCCAGTGTGAGAGACTTATAATGAAGAGTAGAGTGTGACCCAGAGTGCTATTTCAAATAAATTGACTAGGAAAAGCCTCTCTTGGAAGGTGAAATTTATACATAAGAGAAAGAGCCACGTGGATAGCTGAGGAAGAACATTCTAGGATGAGAGAATAGCAAGTATCAAGGCCTTGAGATAGGAGAGGCCTTGGAGGGAAAAGGAATTGAATGCATAAGGGACAGAGAAAGTGGGTCAAGAGGTCAGGCAGACAGCTTCCCATTCATGTCAGGAAGCTCTTTATAGGCCATTGAACAGACTTGGGATATCACTGAAAGTGTGAGGGAATGCCAGTGGAGCTTGGGAGTTACTGGCAATATGTACTGAGAATAAACCTGACGTAGTTTACAGCAATCACTTTGCTGGAGTATGGAGAAGAGACAACAGAGAAACAAGAGACAATAGTGGCTTGAATCAGTGTGTAGCCAGCTGTGCAGACCACGTGAAGAGGTGAGAGGTTGCAGAGCTAATCCTGAAGGGCTCGCTGGAGGGCGTTTAGAGAAGGAGGGGAGCCATAGATGCCGTCCAGTGCTGCGGGCACAACAGAAATCCCTGGGCACGTGCAACTTCATGTAGGAATCAGAGAAGGGGAGGTCCGGATGCTTTTCCTTTGGAATTAAAGTTGGAGGTGGACTTTAGATACCAAAACCTTGTCAGTCACTATCTTAAACCCTGAAACAGTTTTCATTGAATTAGGATAAACCTCAAACTTAAAAAAAAATGGCTTGTAAGAACATTTATAGTCTTGCCTGTGGTTAAGTCTCTAATCTTATCTCCATTTTTCTCATCTCCCACCGTCTCTCTCATCTTGTTTCAAACAGCTACTCTGAGTTTCTTTCGGTTCCTTTGATACTCTGGTCTCTCTTTAATTATTCCATACCCTTACCAAAATCAAACACATCCTCTTTATCCCCTGTTTGCCTTTTGGCTAGTCAGTTCGTATTTGGGGGCTAAATTTGAATGCTGTTGTCTCTAGAAGTGCCGCCAGCCCTCCCGTGCGTTCCCCTGATGAGCTTCCTGGTTCCCACAGGACCCTGAGGACTCCCGTTCTAGTACTTACCATGTGTTTTTTAAAAAATCCTTGCTTGTCACACAGGCTAGACTTTAAGGGCTTGAGCATAGAGGGAATGTCACAGCCAGGGTAGTGACCAGAATGTAGTAACTACTTGATAAAAACATTTTTTTTTTGAATGAGAGGGACCAATTGGAAGCATATGTTGGGTTAGAAAGGTTGAGTGTAGCGGATCCAAGTCAGTGGCTTGAACCTCAGGGTGCTGTCAAAACTGAAGGAACGTGGTGGTTGCAGACCCGGATTTCCAGAACCCGACGCGGTGTTTGGACCTGAGGAATCTGAGGACGGTGCAAGCCCTGGCGGGCACAGTGGCTGCACAGGCAGAGCTTGGTCACAGTGTCTCTGAAATGCCCCGTCGGGTTCAGAGACCCTGGTTAACCTTTAGCAGCAAAGGCAGGTAAGGCAGTTGAAACCAGTTCTCTAAACACTAAGATGAGACATGTAGAAATTCTTTAAAGGAGATAAGATTTTTTTTGGCTTTTTGATTTTTACTTTATTAAGTATTTTTAGGACCGAAAGTCTCTAATTCAAGGTGTGTCTGTTTGGAAAGATTCAAAGAGGATCGCACAATTTACAAATAAGAGGAATATTCACTTAACTAAATCCATAGAGCATGTCGTTTTTGACTGCTTTGTCTCAGTTCTTTTTCTTAAACTAATTTTTAGAGCAATTTTATCTTCACAGCAAAATTGTGAGGAAGGTACAGAGATTCCTCATCTACCTCCAGCCCTCATCTATGCATGGCCACCCCCATTATTAGCACTCTCACCAGAGTGGTATGATTATCACAGGTGATAAACCTACATTGACATTCATACACCCGAAGTCCATAGCATAGCTTTTGGTTCGTTCTTGCTGTTGTACATTTATATGGATGTAGACAAGTGTATAATGACATGTATCTGTCATTATAGTATCATACAGGATGTTTTCTCTGCCCTAATATCGTCTGTGCTCAGCCTGTCCGTGCCCTCTCACCCATCTCCAGTCCCTAGGAACCACTGAACTTCTCTTACTGTCTTCATAGTTTTGACTTTTCCAGAACGTCATGTAGTTTGAATCATACAGTATTTAGCCTTTTGAGACTGGCTTCTTTCGCTCAGTCATATGCATTTAAGTTTCTTTTATGTCTTTTCATGGCTTGATAGCTCTTTTCTTTTTAGTGCTGAACGATACTCCATTGTCTGAATGTACCACCGCTGATGCAATCACCTACTGAAAGGCATCTTGATTGCTTCCAACTTTGGGCAATTATGAATAAAGCAGGCTATAAATATCCATGTGCTGGTTTTTGTGTGGGCATAAGTTTTCAACTCATTTGGTTGAATGCTAGAGAGTGCTGTTGCTGGATTGTGTGATAAGAGTGTGTTTAGTTTTGTAAGAAACAGCCAAACTGTCTTTCAAAGTGGCTGTACCATTCTGAATTCCCAGCAGCAATGAGGGAGGGTCCCTGTTGCTCTGAATCCTTGTCAGCATTTGCTGCTGTTCCTGTTCTGGATTTTGGCCATTCTCATGTGTGTGTGGTTGTATCTCCTTGTTGTTTGAATTTGCATTTTCCTGATGAGGTGTGATGTGGAGCATCTTTTCTCATGCTTGTTTGCCCTCTGTATATCTTCTTTGGTGGAGTATCTGTCGAGGTCTTTGGCCAGTTTTTAATCAGGTTGCTTGTTTTCTTAATGAATTTATTAAGAGTTCTTTGTATATTTTGGATAAGGGTCCTTTATCAGATGTGCCTTTTGCAAATATTTTTCTCCCAGTTCGTGTCTTGTTTTCTTACTCTCTTGACACTGTCTTTCACAGAGCACAAGTTTTTAATTTTAATGAAGTCCAGCTTTTTAGTTATTTCTTTCACTGAGTATGTGTTTGGTGTTGTATCTAAAAAGTCATCACCATATCCAAAATGGTCATATTGGATACGACCCTGGTCGTCATATCCAGGGTCATCTAGGTTTTATCCTATTTTATCTTTCAAGAGTTTTAGTTTTGCATTTACATTTGGGTCTACAATCCATTTTTGAGTTACGTTTTGTGAAGGGAGTGAGGTCTGTGTCTTGATTTCCTTCTTTCTTTCTTCCTCCCTCCCTCCCTCTCCTCTCCTCTGCTCTCCCCCGCCCCCCGCCGTCTATCTTTCTCTCACATGTGGACATCCAGTTCATTACACCACCACTTATTGAAAAGACGACCTTTGGTTCTTCGATTGCCTTTGACTGTACTGCCTCAATTTCTCGACCCTCAGTTTTCAGTAGAATATTAGGGTGTAGATTTAGTCTTAATTTATTCTGTATAGGCATATTTTATTACCACAGCCTTTCATTTCCTAACATCTGCTATTTTCTGATGTTTCTTTGGTATCACCTGGGACAGCCTTAAGCATTTGTAACTGAGAAATTGCCCTCTGTCAAAATTATCGTAGATGTGAACCATGGTTTAGCAGAGTCAGAATGCTAGGTGTAAGTGTGTGGAGTAAAGCACGATGATTTATAGGATGCCATTTAACCAATGTACCAGAAAATAGTTGGATACTGTTCTCTCCTCCTATACCCCATCCCGGCCCCCGGCCCCCAGCGCCAGATATAAAACATTCATGTCATCTCAGCTACTTTTACAAACAATCAGTTGCCCCCTTCACATTTGCCAGACAGTGTAGAAAGGTGAGTAGTAATCTATCTCACCCTTTTTTTTTTTTTTACAGCAGGGTCATCTTCTATAAACTATTAGGGACATGTGCCACCATGAATGTGCTGTTGTCGTCAACAATATGACCATAATAACAGCAGTCATTTCTTATATCCTTTACCTTATTTAATCTTTATGGAAAGTCTTTGCATTCAAACTATACAGATCTGGCTTTAAGCATTTAGGTAATTTGACCAAGTCAGACAGCTGGAAAGTAGCAGAGGTGGGATTTAAACATCTCCCTGCCCAGTTCTCCTAGCTGGTGTCCTTTGCTGCTAATGCTGATAATTTGGTGTTCTTGAAATATACCGGGCTATCTTGAGATTTCTGCAAAACCCACAAATTGAATAATATCCTTGAATAATTAGACATTGGGTCTATTTTGGCCATGGGTGTCTTAGTTTTCCCATTTGTGATACAAAGGGTAAGGAGTCCATCAGATTGCCCCATAAATATAATAGTTGAATGTCTTAGAAATTCCCTACCTTAGATTTTCAAAAATCTGTGAAACCATCTTTAGTTTTAGAGTCACAGAATCTACTTTTGCATTCCATGGAGTGCCCTTCAGCTTATCGTCCCACGAAAGCTCTAAGTCCAATTTCTTCAGGCCCTTAGAACAGTTAAAGAGAGATCTCCAAATAAAAGCAAGAGGAAGTGGAACTACTGTCTGAAACTGTGAAGGGGAGAACTAAGCCCAGATACTTCCCAGAAGTTCCCAAGTACTGAGGAGCAGATGTCAGACCCATTGGAAGGAATGACTTCATCCGAAATGGAGCAAGACTAACAATGGAGTGAGCTGTTCCCCGTGGTATGCTGGATCTGCCTTCTAACAGCTCATGAAAGCTTATTGTTACACAGTCAAGAATTTTGTGAGCGTGGTTGTTTAAAATTGGCCATGATGTGAGTATTTACACCATGAAAATGAACAAACACTCTAAATAAGGGACCCTTTCTTTCTTTGAAAAACTGGTTTACCAACACATCATTGGCTCTTTAGTAAAGATGTGAATGCCCTGGCACTGAAACTATTCACATAGAAACTTGGTGATTTTCTAAAAGTTGAGTTGCAATAAATGTAATGAGGAGAAGTCAAAAGGTCTCCCAAAGCCTTATCCAAGAGTATTTCAGTTCGTCACCTGGATGCACAAACCACTGAAATGTCTGGTCCTTGAGTTTTTTTTTATTGATGCTGTATTGTCCAATGTCCACTCCTTATCTACTCCTCATTTGAATTTGCGTGTATTTTGTCCTTCTGTAAGCCTTTACACAGATGAGTTTTTGTAGCTCTGTGGTATGGTGTTCGACTGTTGACCAGCTGTTTGAATTCTGAAAGGTTCCCTAGGCTGATTAAGTCTTATCTTTTTTAAAAAATTTAAAATATATTTTATTGATTATGCTATTGCTGTTGTCCCGTTTTCCCTCCCTTATTCCCCCCTGCCCTGCAAACCCCCTCGCACCCACATTAGTCAGGGCACCATTGAGTAATAACATTTCGTAACTGTCAGATGCACAGCCTTAAAACAGAGATTTGTATACTCTGTCCTGTGTCCACCACCTGCAAAAAGTACCAAACGAACAAACAAAACCACCAGAAGAAAAAACTTGTTTTCTTTATCTCTTAAAAGGAGATTTAAAAAAGATGGCAGAAGTACCTCTGTCAAATAGTTGTTCTGAGTCTTAAATAAAGCTCGTCCGTGTAAAGCAACTAGCACAGTGCTTGACCGTGGGAAGGATCTAGTAGATGTCAATTATATTTTCACTTAAGGGAGTATCAGTTTTATTTTTTGCAATTTCTTAGAACTCTTGGACTCCAAATTTTATAAAGAATTTCAAGCATTTATACACTCTGCTAAGTTGACTGGCTTGTTTCTGAATCTGTCTATAAAACAGATTTCTTATGTATTTAATTCTGCTTTCTTATGAACATTGTATAGTCAGCGATGCAGGCTTATGAGCCACTGTATTAATAACAATGAACAACAGATGTTTTCAGTGTACAGGCAGGCTATTGGCAGCATATAAAGTACTCAGAACTTGGAGAAGTTTAAAAAGAATGACATTGAAGCTGCACCCTCCAGGGTGGAAGAAAATGACAGTGAAAATATAACGAAGGTGTTTATTTGGGGTATAAACTGTTCTTTCATTGAGGAAACACTGTGATATGTTGTTGATGGAGACGTAAGAGAAGCAGACACACCCAGAGTGGGTTATAAGCAGAGTAATTCAGCCCTGGTATGGAAAAGGCCCTTTCTAGAACTCAGAACAGTCTCTCTAAAACTTCATTCCTAAAGAGAATACAAGCTTTTATGGTCGAGGACGTGGGAGATCTAAGTGGGATCCATTCTTTCTGCAGGTATTTTCCATTTCATGTTGTTTCTGAGTAGTCATCTGTGCCTCTACCATCATTGAGATACAGTACATTATTTATCTTGCATATACTGCGCAGATACGTATTTTTCATCAGCTTCAACGATGCTGCACACTTCTGATTGGCCCCATACCAAGTCTGTGGACTATATATGCGGTAACACAATTCTGGAAACTAGTCTGTAGCCCCAGCTCTGGTAGAGATCTTCTCAACACTGTTGACTGTGTGTGTGTGTTTCTTTGCCTCTGGGTGATGCTGTTACACAGATTCTTGTCAAGTGAATAGAGCCCAGTTTAAAGGTCATTTCGGTCAGTCAAGGAAATGATTGTTTCGTTCCTCTCTTTGGTCCGTGTTGACTGGCATCAATATTTTCCACAGTCCTTCCTCTTTAGATACTTGGGCATATGAAACAACTATACTAAGAAACAAGTTTGGAAGCCCAGGCCACTTGAAAGATGTATAAAGTCTAAGGTTCATATTCAGGACTTAGGGTTCTGATTTGAGGGTCCTCTGCCCTTACTAGTCTTTTGCAAGAAACACCTCAGGCTCTGAGTGTTTTTTCCTCCTTTGACCTTTGGGCTACTCACCATAATAGATTATCCAAGTGAAAGCACCGATTGGGTATTTCCCCTCCTTCCCTTTCCACCAATACCATGTTGGTGGATAAAAAAGAAGGAAAAAAAGGATAGGACATAAATATTTAATGGTAAAGTCAGATTCACCAGAAGCAGACTTGGAAGAAAGAAACCTAATTGCTCCACTTTTAACACATGTGTTTTCCATAGACGGCTGGTTTTCTTCAGTTTTCATAATTACAATTTCAGGCAGCATCCCTCCACTCCAGGGCGGTTGTCCCATTTGTGGGTTACCCATTTCCTGTGCATTTCCTTCCTCTGGCCCACCTCTTGTGGCCACATTAACATTACTGCACATCAGAAACGATACCACAGGTGGCCAGAGCAGGTTTGGAAAAAGAAAAAAATGAAATGGGAACCTGTCAGGATTGCTTTGTGTGAAAGCATTTGGTGAGGAGAGGCCCAAATTCAATCTCAGCTAGAGTGGGGCTTCTGAAAAGAACAGGCATTTTGGAAATGTATACTGTTTCTTTCATGATCATCCCCGTTAACCCAGCATTAGCTGGGTAGTGATCTCTGATGAGGTCAGAGCACCAAACACAGTGGCAGTTGTGAACTTGGAAATAAAGTTGGGGATATGCCGGCATTTCTGGCATGCAATCAATCAGCCGATATTTACTGAAATCCTAGTTAGACTTGGTTTAATGCATAGTCTTCTGGGGGCTTACAGTCAAGACAGTTCATATGCAAGAAGTTCAGTAGACTTCAGTGAGTAGGGGCTGTATGTGCAGAACAGAGGGTGTATGTGTGTGTGTGTGTCCCTAAGTTCAGGAAAAGGATGAAACATGAACAGGCTGAAGAACATGAGACAGCTTTATGGGAGGGGGTAGGTCCTGAGCTACCAAAACCTGAGGAATGATGGGGAGAGTAGGATTTGGGTCAGTGCAGTAATAGTATGTGTGTGTATATGTCTGCAGGTCCTCAAGTGTCAGACAAAAGTCAAGAAGGTGAGAAAAAGATGCAAATATTCATCAACTATATAAGCCCCTATTTTCTAGATATTATCTGTGGTGAAAAATGAGTTCACATGTTGTTAGAATGAATCCTAGTCAAGTGTGTTTATAATATGCAACAAAAGACAGTCTCATTTGGAGAACACAGCAATAACTTTTTGTTGGGGAGTGTTAGAGGTATCTGTTGCTAGTTAGCATTTGATTTTAAGTGATGAGGTTTGGAAAGAGATGAGCTTCTGTTTAGGTTGTACTGCAGGTCAAAGCCAAGTCATGGCTACAAAGCCCTGGATGATCAGATCTCACTTTATGTTCTGCTTTGCTACCTTGCATGTCATTCTTTCCCTCGTTCACTAAGTTTCAGCAATACCCCACTTTTCTGTTTCTTCCGTGTGCTAAGTGGTTTCCCACCTTTTGGCCATTGCATTTGTTATGTCCTCTACCAAGGCACTGGTGTCTAGGCCCTCGGGCAGACTGGCTCTTTCCCATCAGTTATGCCTCAGCTTACATTCCACTTTTCCAGAGACTGGAGTCTTTTTCTGACAATCCCACCTAAGGTGGCCTCGTCAGACCCCTCAACATTCACCATCCTGTTACCCTGTTTAATTCCTTTAAAGCATAAGGAGGGCTCTGAATGGTCTTGTTTGTTTATTATCCCTGTCACCGCTTTTGAGGTATCTTGAGGACGGGGACCTCATCTGCCTTGTTCCCTGCCAGTGCCAGCGTGTAGTAAGTGCTCAATAAAGTATGTGTTGGACGAATCATTGGCAGTCAGGTCTCCATTATGCTTAGCACCGACAAAGCTTAAGTCCCGATGTACTGAGCTGTCACAGAGCAGGAAGAGAATAGTGGATGGTGAAAGACCTGGGGTGGCTCATGTCGCTGTGGCATTATGCTGCAGTACGTCTCTTTCCCTTCATTTCTCCACTAAGTCTTACACTAAAAATCAACGCCACTCAGAGGACTATTTTGAAGGGATGGACTTAGAAGTAATAATTGTATGGGCTGATGAATGCTAGTAAAGTACATCCAGAATTGCTGCTGATTAATTCATTTCTCGATATTGCAGAACGCAATTACAACACACGATGAGCTAAGGGTCGATGTTTCTACAGCCCACCCCTCCCCCTCACATGTTTTCCCGTGTGTGTCACCATTCCAAACTACGAAGTACTCTTCTCTCCCTTCTCAAAATAGTGCCGAATGAGTGTCTTCCTACTACAAACTATGGTACAATAGCCATTGTTAATTTATTGACAGAAGATTGAAAATCTTTTTGCTGTTGCTGTTCATGGGTTTCTCACAGCAGCACATCTCTGGCTGACACTGCGCAAACGCTGCCTGTGTTGGCTCCTGTTTGTAGCTGGGTTGGCTTGTAGGTGGCGGGAATGATAAAGTATCTGTACATCAGTCACCTCGTGTGGATTCGTAAATGAAAAGCTACAATGACTTTTTGTGTGCCATTAATACCTGCTAACAATAAAATGTGCATCCATTTTTCTGCTGTTGAAATACACCTTATTTTATTATGTTTTTCCAAAGGATCAATGGTATTAGAACAAGACAGAGATGGCAGAAGAGATTTCTTTTTCTTTCCCACATCTGTCCTCCCCACCTTCTCCTGTTATTGTGCTGGAGACCCATGCTTCTACTCTAACAGGCAGTTCTCCAAATTGCTGTTCGTTTTAAATGCATTAACTTAACAAGTAGGCGATTCTCCCTCCTCCTTACTACTTAGTAATCTGCAATGTCCAATACCTCCTCTTTCCCCTTCAGCACTGCAGTGACAACACACACCCCTGCCAGTCGGACATGAACATCGAAGGAGCCTGGAAGAGAGGCTACACGGGGAAGAACATTGTGGTCACCATCCTGGACGACGGCATCGAGAGAACCCATCCGGATCTGATGCAGAACTACGTGAGTGTTTGCTGTGGTCGGAACGCCTTGCCTCCTTGGAAGCAAGTGAACTCGTGGTAGAATTATCAGAAAGGGGGAAAACTACTGACAGATGCAGTGAACAGATCCAGTAGTCTCTGTGTGTTGCTCCAGTCTTGTAAGAGATGCACTTAGAATCCAGGAAGCATGAGATAAATGCCTTCAGCTTCGGAGTGCCTTTGATGTTCTGACACCAGACAGCGGGTGATCAGGAAGCAGAAACCCCAGCAACTCACACCACCTGCTACCAGCACCAACCACTCTTCTCTCCAGTTCATCCACGTAGCCGAGCAGTGCTGTTTCTTTTAGGGAGAAAAGTGTACTTGGAACTTTTCTCGATATTCTGTGTTGGTCTATTTCTCTCCTGTTTTAAAGGACTGTAAAGATCCTTAGGAATCTGTGAATTCTTTTTCTTAAGAAGGCATTACAATTCCAGGACTCAGAGAGAACATAAGATGAGCCCAAGGTTGTAGAACAACCGAAAGTGCCGAAACTTAGCACTTTCATTGAAGACTGTGGTCTTAATATCCAGTGGCCACGTCGGGGATGAGGAGATAGCCTGTTCCTGGACACTGGGATCCTTTGTGCCAGGGGCCTCTGGGTCCCCTCCACCACAGTGCCATTCACTGTCTGGGAATATGCCAGTAGCCCCTCCTCTGTCTTCTGCTCTCCTGAATGATCCCTCCCTGGGCTTCTCCTCCCTAAGTTGTGTGAAAAGTGCTGTAATTATTTCCTAATGTGCCATTCTCTGCCTTCTCCAGAAATGTGTGTTTTCTGACACCTCGGTGTTCTCCCTAAAGTATTCTTTTGTTACTAATGAGCCTGCAGTGACCCCCTATTGTCTGCAGATAACAACTCTCTGATTCCTGTCAGGGCCTAACAGAAACTTCCGGTGGATCCCACTCACACCTATGTCTCCTGACCTCTCCTCTGCCTACTTTCCTGTTGCCCGTTGTTTCCACCCAGAAACACTAATGTCACTACAAAGCACCTTAACTTCAGGCACTTTCCTGCTTCTTACAAAACCACTTGGGTAGAAAAGGCCGTCTCTTTTCTCCAGTGTTTCTCATTTGCTCAGTCTCATTCAGCGACACTTCATTTCTCTTAAATTAATTTTCCTTTTGTCATTCAAACCTGAAAACACTCCGTTTTATCTTTGCAAATACAGTCCTTCCCAGTCACCTCTTGGCACATCAGAAACTGCCACTGTCTCCCACAGTCACCCACGTTTCTGACCACGAAGACCTTCCTTCACACAGCACACCCGCCATCACCCGCTCTTCCTCATTGCCCTTTGTATTTCAAAGCTTCAGCAAAAAAACTTTACAAATGAATTTTCACTTGAGATGATTTCCCCCAAAACCGAATAGTTTTCCCTAAGGTTTTAAAAAGAAGAGAGAGAGAAGGAACTGGAAGTTAATTTAGTTGTCACTTGAACAAAACATCGAAGCGGTCACTCTTGCCCTGGGTCTAAGCACACTCAGATAAATTCGTGTCTCTTCACAGCGTGGAATTGTAGGGTTAAAGAGGAACTTCAGTTCATTTGCCTTGTTGGATAGGGTAGAAAATGAGACCTGAAGACTAAAATGAGTTAACCCAGGCCATATATAGGACAGAAGTATGGCTGCCTATCTCCTAGCAAAGAGGTCCCTCTTACCATACACAGTGCTGTTCTCGTGGTGCATTCCTGCTCCCCACTGCATCCGAAGATAATTTGATAAAATACAAATAGCTTTAACCTAGTTGTGATTGCATTCTTTACTTTTTTCATTTTTTCCCCTTCCTGAAAGAACATTTCAGAATTTATCTGTGTAATTAGTAATACTGGTACCCTCTCAGTTCTAATGTCAGAGCCATGAAGAGGAGAGAAAAACGCAATGGCAGGGGTGTCAGACGGCCTGGGTTCCAGTCTTGGTCCCACAGGTGGTTCATTTCATGCCTCTGGCCAAGTTTGCCCCTGTCTAGGCCTCTGTTTCCTTATCAGTAAAAGCAGTGAGGAATTGCATACCTTTATGTGGAATTGCATACTCTCCTTTATCCCCCCCCACATTTCAGACTCTGTGTACCATCCATTTTTTTCAGAAGCAGAGCCTTTGGTAAAGATAGAAAACAAAGATAACCTTTACTTTCACTAAAAACTAAAATCAGGAATTACCATAAAGTATCAGAACATTCACAATACCTACCCTAAATTACTTCTATCTTTAGTGACATAAATTTGCTTTCAGATATTTTTGCCTCATTTTGAACTCTGACAGAGAATAAAACTATGTTCGTTATTCTGATTGGTGCACAAGGCCATTGATATTAGCGACGAGGCTGAATTATAGATTCTTTTATAGTAGATGAAACATTTGAAACCAGACAAATATTGCCTAATAGAGATGCTAAGATACCTGATATAATAAATTTCTAATACTGACTTTTAATTGCCCTGCTGATTATTTGTGAACAATTTTTATCTTAAAAAGTGTTTTAATTATAAGATATTTGACACTGAAGAAATAAAGATAGAAAGTCCATGGAGAAAAGATGGTCATTGGGGATATATTTGAAGCAATTGTGTGAGAGGCCAGTTGGAGGTCTAAGAGAAAAAGTGCTGGAGAGAAAGGACTGGTCACTTCTTTGGTCTGTGGAGAGTATTCCCTCCACCGTAAGTGGGGGAGGAAAATACGACACTGATTATTACTGAACAAGGCATGCTGACACCACTGAACCAGGAATGTATTATTTAATCTAATTACTCTTTTGCAGAAATGTGTTTAAGAATGCATGAGCTTTCAGGTTAATGGCTAATTAATGACTGTCTGTCTCTTTCTCTCACTCTCCTCTGTGGCCATAGGATGCTCTGGCCAGTTGTGACGTGAATGGGAATGACTTGGACCCCATGCCTCGTTACGATGCAAGCAACGAGAACAAGTAAGGCCCAAGGGAAGGGTGGCTGGCGTGTGGCTGGCAAGGAGCCTTGCTTTCTGCTTTTGCTGAGGAAAATCCTTTTTTGCTTGGAAATACTCGGTAACAAATGATCTCTAATTTGCTCCAAGATAAACAAGCGTCTTTCCACTGAAGCTTCTGGGTAATAAAAGGGAGTGGTCCACGCAGTAAGAATCATTGCAGAGAGAAAGAGAGAACACTCAAGAGAATGGCTCAACATTTCCCAATTTTGAGAGCAGAGCTAGGGAACATTGCCTTTCGAGTGTTTATTGACCTGTGACCCATTTATTTCGGGATGGGGCGCTTAAAGGGAGAGGCAAAGTGTCCCCCAAGAGAGTTCTTTGTTACATCCAATGGATTTGATTGAATACTGTACTTGAGGTCTCTTTCCTCTCCTCTTCCCTGTAGTGATGGGGTTTTCCACTAATATACCTGAAATACTTGTAAGGCTGGTTGCATGTGGAACGCATTTCTTATCTGCACAGTCAAGAGCCATAGAAACCCATTTAGCCACATTTACACTTTCCAGTTAGTACAGTAGCTTTTGTGGAAGCAATTGAAAATGCACATCTGTTCGATAAGGTAGAATATCTTAACATTCTCCAGAAAGTAAATGAAAATGGTATTTCTTGCTTACAATAATAAAAGTTTTTTGAAGGGTATGGATATTTCTAATCTCTAGATCCCATTAACTTTTTTCATTTTACTGCGAGGCTCCTTCAGCCATAATGCTGTGATTTAGATATTATCACTTGAAGTTTTATTTGCATGTTTTAGTTCACGGTTGCAGAAGTCTTAAAGAGTGGCGTTGTGCCCATTTGTTATGTCCTATTTCCAGCCTGTATTTTTTCCGTAGGGAAAAATTTCTCAGCTAGTATTATTTAATTGAGTCAATAAGTTTAGATAAAATTATATGACCTAGATAATTGTGACTGTACATGGGATTTTTTCCCTTTTTCTTTCTTTTTACCATCTACCAGGGAGTCTCAAAAAAGTTACTGTGGAAAATATGCTGATTATTAATATTAACAACTGAGTAAATATTGTAGCACAGATTTAGTGGTGAAAGCATTAATCTGCAAATTGACACATCGATAGAATTTTCTGGAACCTTCTAAAGAGAAAGGGAACTAAATTAAACTGGGTACTTTGCTTTCTGACCTGGTCATTGCTATCTAGATTACACTGTTTAAAGTTGTGGAGAATTTCATACAAAAGATTATAGTTTGAAACACTGAGCTGTAGTGTATTTAACCTAACATGCAAGTTAGCATGAAACACTGAAGAAGAAACTTGAAGCTTTAGTAAAGTCATTGCTAATAAATATCAATATACAGTCTATTCTGCTATAACATGACGTATGCATTCTAAAAAATATTTGCACTCTGCGAAGTCTAAAACCACAGAGGAATAAGCAAGTGGAGTTGGAGCTCAACACTGAAAAACGTCATCAGGGACACACACAAATGATTAAAAACAATCCCAGTTTTATCCACGTAAAGTAATTAAGAAACATATAGAGCGGCAATCTCTGTGACATTCTACCTGCAAAAAGACCCGAAGTTTGTTTGTGGAAGAGTGTGCCCATGAGCTCTACTCTTCCTCACACGCCTGTGCTTCTGTGTGCAAAAGTTAAAGAATAATAGGAAAAAAGAGAGAAAGACTTAAATTTTTGTGAAGAACAGAGAACAGAGAGGAAGATTACAAAGGAGACTGGGAGGAAAGGGGGACAGTTACACAGAGGGAAGGACTCCACCGGGATGGCCTTCGGAAGCCTGGTAGCATGCAAGCTACTGTGAAATGGGAGGAGCCTCTGGGGTCACATGGGGAGTAGCGACCCCGACATGGGCAGTAAGGACCGCCGTGCTCCTGTTTGGTGTGGAGCGTGGTGTGTCTGTGTAGTATTTATATAGGGCTTAGTACAGCTGGGAGTGTTTTCTACATTTGCCTAGACTTTGGAGGACAAAATTGTGTATAAACCAATGCAAATTTCACATTATGTTCAAATTATTCTCTGATATATCAGCCATTGTCGATTGATTGCTTAGATGTATCAATCAAAAAATGTGCTTTTAAGGCAAGCAAGGTAGCAGAATTAACTGTACTATATCCATTCACTAAATTTTTTTTAGCCTCACTTGAGTACATGCTTACTGATTTTAGAAGGGAAGGGAGGGAGAGAGAGAGGAAGAGAAACCTCCATCTGTTGCCTCCTGCATGCACCCCAACCTGGGACCGAACCCACAGCCTAGCCGTGTGCCCTAACCAGGAAACAACCCATGACCTTTCAGTTTACGGAAGACACTCCACCTAACTGAGCCACACAAGCCAGGGCTGTTAGCTAAAGTTATCCCATCAACATTTATATAAAGAAAGAGAAACAGAAAACCTATAGGGCAGTCTAGATCATGTTTATACCCAAAGTATCCTTGTACAGGATGTCCAGGAACAGGAGAGCCCACAGATAGAAAATGCAAATGCAATGTGCTGTCCAGTCTGTTCTCTGAGTCTCCATGTGCTGCGTGTTCACACTGAAGCCCTCAGTGGTGATGCTGACTGTTCTCCCAGGGGGATCTGACCTGTGACTGACTTTGCCAACCACAAAGTCTACGTGTAAAGACAATTTTGAGTCTTTGGCTTTGATGGCTTCTTATAGTCTGCCTTTGAAAAACC
>PVKM010015752.1:0-27561 GCA_004027735.1 Carollia perspicillata
GTGACAGATTCTTTACACATTCTGTCAAGTAACTCAGAGGTGAAAATATCTTGAAAATCAACCCTTACTTCCTCTTAGATGTTGGGTTGATGGGGTAGCTACTGAAATTACCTTCATTTTGGGATTTGTTTCTTATAGGCTCTCAACAGTTAGCTGTTTTGTATTAATCACCTGCAAAAATGGGTCTGTGTTGTTCTGCTGTTGATCTACTGGTCATATACACCATGAGTATCTCTTCATGGACAGGGAACACATACTAGTTCCTTTACACACCCTCCATGGAAAAGGTGACCTAGAGTTTGGAAGGATCTATGACAGTAAACGATACAAAGAGCAGGGCAGAGCCTAACTGAAAATGTCTCCAGTGAAAATGAAACTAAACCCAGGGTTCAGCAGTACTTATTTTTCCTCCTTCCCAAGTGGAAAACGAATGGAGAATTAAAATGTCCAAATCATACAAAACAAGAGAGAAAAGCGAGAACACAATGTAAAGCCTTGTTGTATCTGGTTGAGGCAGAATGGGTTTTGTCAGTGATTCCATTGCCTTTGTAAAGGACGTCATATAGTTTTTCAGAGACGGTGGGATATAGTTTATCCCTTTACACCACAGATTTTTGACCAGTGTGGAGCAAGAACTCTTAAAACACGTAACATCTGACTGTTTAGTCCAAGGGTTCTGACCTCTTTTCCCTTAGGTTGTCAAATAAAAAAAATGCCATCCGCCAGAACATTTTCTCAATTGTTAAGATTTTATTTCCCAGAAGTCCTCAGTTTGGCTCAAATAAACTGATACAATTTTTTTAAATGACAACAGCCAACATAACCCCATGTGTCTGATATGAGTGAATCAAAATCATCCTAATTTTTTGTAATATTGGCAAAAACATATTTTTGGTGTGCAACAGGATTTTAGTCATTTGTTTACGTGTGAGTGAAATGCAAAGGGTGGGAACTCTCTGTTGTAGACCGTCCTGAAGTAAAGGCACAGTGGGGCCACTCAGACCACTGGGCACCGCTGCTGATTTGATCTTTATTTGAGTGAACTGACCACAGAGTAACTGGTCTTGAACTCAGTGTGTGAAAAAGGAGTAGGAAAACAAATAAACTTGCGTGGAAAGTATGAAGTAAGGGCGTCGAAAGTTACAGAACGCTGCATTCTCTCATTTTTAAAATCGTACATTGTGAAAAGGAAGATATGTGTTTAATCACAAATTAACTCTTTTGTGTTAACAGCCTGCAAAATCGGCTGCCTTATGTTATCAACTGTGAGATGTTTTTGGTATTTCTTGGTTCAAAACACAATCATTTATTACCCTACCTGTATATGCACTTTTTTTCCCCTTTTCCTTATCAGTTTGAAGATACACGACACAATGCATTGTGTGATACACTTTTGAAATAAAGACTTTTTCTGATTGCAGAGAAAATATTCTCCCAATATGTTAAGACATCCCTCAGATGTGTTTCATACAAAACCCAAAACATAGATTACCGGCCACCGCGTTGTGCATTCGGATACCCCTGCTGTGTTTTTCTTGTTTTCCGAGGGCCGCGCTCTCACAGAAGTGGGTCTCCCTGCTATCCACTGTCGTCCCTGCCTATGATCATCAGCGGGAGGAGTCTTCATGGTTGCCACACATGAATACTTTCCGGCTTTTTGCCTAATATTCTTTAGGGAAGTATCAAAGCAAGTCCTCATCTCATAGTGTCTTAGAGAGCTCTAGTAAAACAGCTGTTCCTCAAAAAATATTTAAATGAAGTGAATTATGATTCAAAGAGAAAAAATACATCAAGATTCCCTTGAAAGGCTGATGTGATCAGTGCAATTATTTTGTCCTTAAAAAATAAAATGGCACAATTATATTCCAAATATTGTAACTAATGTTATAATCAAGGGAACATTATTTAACCATGGTATGACTTCATGCTTCTTAAGATTTCTGATTTACAGTCAGAATAATTTATGAGAATTGATTCATGGCACTGCTAGAATCCTGTGAATCCCTCAGTTATTCATGGTAAATGCAAAGTGTTGTTAGAGGGAAATGCTGTGGCCTCCAGCCTCTGCGCTCTGTGCTCCCTCCTCCTCGGTAGCACCCGGGGCACAGCTCGCTAGTTTGAGCAACGAAGACGCGGACTAAGATTCTGACTCCTTCGTGTACTTACCAGGGGCTCCTTCTCTCAGCTCTGAGTTGCTCCCCTGTATAATCATCCCGAAGCCATACATTATGTACCTTGCTGGCATGTTTTGAGTATTGAGGAAGATACTGTGTGAGATACTAACAACCACATAATAACCACTCGATAAATATGAATTTCCTTCTTCTGAATGTTTTACCACGCACCTCAATTGCCTGGTTTCCTTACCTCTCAAAGAACCGAAAATGTTTTCTGATGCATGTTTTTGAATTATTGAGAACTCTTTCTTCTCACTCTGAGAGATGTTTGAGGATCTTTCCAGGTCATTCTCACTCCTCCTATAATTATCAGTACAGCCTTCAGGCCATCCTTCGATCCCTTCCTGAACAGCAAATACACACACACACAAATGTAATAATGCAACATTACCATTGTGCCTCCACAAACTTCTTAATATCTTCTCATATTTGCCTCAGATATAGCTTTCTAAAGAAAACTACATATGTTTTTTGATTTGACATATAAGGGAGATTGTATGGTCTTTGTCTTTGACCCGATTTCACTTAGCATAATGTCCTTGAGGTCCATCCACATTGTTGCAAATGGCAAGACTTTATTCTTTTTATATCACTGAATAATTATAATTACATTTATGTCACATTTTTATTGATTGATCTATCAATGGACACGACTTTTCTCCCCATACATTAGCTATTGTAAATAATGCTGCAATGGATATGGGATTGTATGTATCTTTTCAAGCTTGTGTCTTTGTTTCCTTTGGATAAATAGCTACAAGTGGAATTGAGGTTATATGGAACTTTTATTTTTTAAAAATTTTTTTGAAGGAACCTCCATAATGTTTTCACTAGTGGTTACACAATTTACATTCCCCACAACAGTGCACAAAGGTTTCCTCTTCTCCACAATTTTTTTATAATACATATACTAACCACTGTGAGGTGCTATGTCATTGTGGTTTTGTTTTAAATTTTCCTGATAGTTAACGCTATTGAGCATCTCTCCATGTGACTGCTGATCTTGGGTATTTTTTCTTTGGAAAAATGTCTTTTCAGACCTGTTGCCATTTTTCAATTGGATTGTTTTGGGGATTGCTATTGACTTTTATAAGTTTTATTTTATATTTTGGGTACTGACCTTTTATCAGATACATGATTTACAAGTATTTCCTCCCAATCTGAAGGTCGCTTTTCCACTTTGTTGATGATTTTCTTTTCTGTACAGAAGATTTTTAAATATAATGTAGTCCCATTTATTAATTTTTGCTTTTGTTCTTTTTGCTTTTGATGTGAGATTTGACAAAATCATCACCAAGTCGTATGTCAAGAAGTTTATTGCCTGTACTTTCTGAAAGTTTTATACCTTCAGGTTTAAAGTCTTTAATACACTTAGAGTTAATTTTTGTGTATGGTGATATAGAGGTTGACTTTATTATTATTTTTTACATGTGGCTGTCCAGTTTTCCCAACACCATTTATTGAAGAGATTTGTCCTTTTTCCATTTTTTTTTGTTGGTTCCTTTGCCCTAAATTAACTGAACATACACTTGTGGGTTTATTTTTGGCTCTCTTTTCTGCCCCCTTGCTTTGTGTCTGTTTTTATGCCTACCATACTGCTTTAATGACTATAGCTTGGTAATATAGTTTGAAATCAGGGTGCATTATTCTTCTTGCTTTATTCTTCTTTCACAAATTTCTTTGGCTATTTTTTAATAGTTCCACATGAACTTTAGGATTGTTTGTTTTATTTCTTTGAAAAATGCCATTGGCAATTTGATAGGAATTGTTTTAAATCTATAGATTGTTTTCTTTTTCTTTTTTTTAAATTTTTATTGTAGTTGTTGTTCAATTACAGTTTTCTGTCTTTTACTCCCATCCCATTCCACCCCCCAGTGCTCCCCACCTCACTCCCATTTCCACCCCCCTTAGTTTTTGTCCATGTGTCCTTTATATTTGTTCCTGTGACCCCTTCCCCTTTTCCCCTGAAATTTCCTCCCCTCTTCCCTCTGGTTACTATCAGCCTGTTTTCTATTTCAATGTCTTTGGTTATATTTTGCTTGCTTGCTTGTCTTGTTGTTTAGGTTCCTGTTAAAGGTGAGATCATATGTTATTTGTCCCCCACCACCTGGTTTGTTTCACTTAGCATAATGCTTTCCAGTTCCATACATGCTGTCGCATAGGGTAGGAGCGCCTTTTTCTTTCTGCTGCATAGAATTCCACTGTGTAAATGTACCATAGTTTTTTGATCCATTCATTTACTGATGGGCACCTAGGTTGCTATTGTTTTTGGTAGTATGGACATTTTAACAATATTGATTCTTCCAATACATAAATATGCAATAACTTTCTATTTGGTATGTTGTCTTCAATTTCTCCCATCAATGTCCTCAGAGAACAGGACTTTCATCTTCTTGTTTAAATTTATTTCTAGGTATTTCATTTTTCTTGATGCATTTGTATATGGGGTTGTTTTCTTATTTTCTCTTTATGATAATTCATTATTAGTGTATAGAAACACATAAGATTTTTGTGTATCCTGAAGTGTACTGAATTATCAGCTCTAACAGCTTTTAATGGGCTTGAAATGGTTATTTCTGATTTAATTTATATATACATTTTTTTCTTTTTTCCCTCTCTCTAGGATCCCTTGACATTTTTATGGAGGTAGGCTGTGAGTATCTCTGAGAGACAGACAACATTTTATGTTAAAACTCATGTTTTCTGTGAGGTCTAAGCCATGGATACTGGATCAAACTACATGTGCTAGTAGCTGTTGTTTTCTTCCATGTAAGTTCTTGCATAGGAAGTTTTTCGGTATATATCACATGCATTATGAAGCAAGCCCCTCAATTTTACCACAGGTAAAATTGGTACATATAGGTACATATAGGTAAGTGCCATATTAATGACCCAATTACCAAGAGACATAAATGTCCTGTATTCATCAGCAAATATGAGGCCTTAGAATAAATATAAAATAGCCGCATGGGAAAATGTGATGATGTACTAAGTCTTATAAGAAATGAGCCAAAAGGCTCACTCAAATAAACTATTGAAACATCAGTACTTACTCAGAAGTTTATTTAAATGAAATGGTGGTTGCTGAAGTCTAGACTTGATTGCTATAGTTTTGTGGATGCCCCCTCAGTAGGTACTCTTGGAATTATTAGGATGATGTTATATGACAGTGTGAACATTTGGGAAGCGAAGGTTTAGAATTATTCTTAAAGGAAATTTTATGTGAAAATAAATCATAGTCTCACTGAGCAGCTCATCACTGCCAATACTATTTGAATGGAGAATGTTATATTCCTACAGTGTAGGAAAAAATTATTTTCATTATTCGTTACAAAGAAAATAGTCTTCTGATTAGCACTAATTTAGAAATGTGGCAAAAAGTATCTATAAACTTCTACAGTGTTTTTCCCCCTTTTTTTTGTTTTTATTTCTGTCTTAAGGATAAAAATATATTTTCCCCCCAAAATACATGTTCCTTTCATATATTATTAAGGTGCACTTGTACTCTCTATTAGAATAACTTATTATGTTGTTATAAAACTTATTAAACATTTATACCCTCACATGATTTCAGGAAGAAAGACATATATTAGTTTATTTTTCATAAATAACCTGCCTTTTTAAATGTGATTTATGAGAATTTGCAATTCAGGAGAAATCGTAAAATGAAAAATACGTATTTCAGAAACATAGTATGCCTGCTCTGTGAAGGAGGGCCAATGAATCAATCCAGAAACACAGCAAAATCCCAACTTCAGTGACACTCGCAAAGTGAAAGATGAAGGTCATCAGTGAAGGTAGGTCACAGGTAGGACTTCTACCAAACTGCCTAGAAGCACCAAGAGCTCCACAATATCCAGTTACCTCCTTCGCTTTTTTTCTATCTCTAGTCTTTAACAGCATTCTATCACTGTCCACTTTTGCCTTAAAATGAAACACTGCTGTTTAGTCGTATGCCTCAAAACAGACCAGAAGCTGGATGATGGGGGAGAATAGAGGACTTCCGTGAGCGCTAGATGTTTAACTTACCTGCTTTTAAACACCTGAGTCTTTTAAACTAAACAGAACCCTTTATTTTACAACTACGAATAAGCTTGAAAAACATTATAGTTAAAGAGGTAACACAGTGAATTCCAATTATGCACATTTGTAAATAGAGCATTTCAAGTCTTTTCTACCAAGAGGAGTTCGATAGGAGGCTAGGTGGGAATGGCTGACAGACTTCATTTGCATTTTTCCCAGAGCCATCCGAAAGACCATGAGGAACGTGGTTCAGTTGTTTACTTCCCCATTAGTGAAAATCTTATATTTTCTGAATTGCCAAAACAATCTTGGTCATACTGAAGCTCATTGTTAGCTCATAACATTGGTCCAATTAAGTTAAGTGCTCCACAGCGACCAGGATTTCTGTCGATGTATGGGTCTCTGGGGTGTAGTTGGAAGCATATAATAATTCAGGAATGATTGCTTCAAAGGTTTTATTGGACTCACTCAGTTAACTCAGTTAAAATACAGAGAAAAAGAAAACCAACCTTATTGCTCACTTGCTCACTGTGATTGTTTTCTGCTTAGACGTGTGTTATACTGTTAATGGAGAGAGGCCCAGATAAAGTGGGCCTGATAATCTCTCTAGTTATTAAAGTTGCATAATGCCTTTTTTTTCAGGGAAAAAATATGCCACCCTCATAACGGTTCTTCTAAATACTTAAATTAACTGTAGCTGGTTTCTTTATGTAAGAAACAATCTGTGTATATAATTGGGGGGTAGGAGAGCATGTTTAAACTAATTATGTAGACAGAAAAATGTGGGAAGGGTGATTTTTTAATGTGTTTATATAATCTTTTACTTGTATGGTTTAGAAACTGTCTGGAAGGATTTAAGTGCATACAGTAGACTTTGTTAACTTTTTGAATATATCTTTGTTAAACTTAGAAAATGAAAAAGAATAAAAATGTGTCCTCATGAATCAAACATCCAAATTGTAATGCAAATAATAAATCCTATGATCCATTCAGTCTCAATATGTGTTTTAGTGAAGCATTTATTTGCATTAAAAGTAATTGTTGACAGATATGTATTTATTACCATTTTATTATTTATATTTTTAATTTATTTTACTTTTTCTTCTTAAAGAATACCCCTTAACATTTCTTATAATATTGTTTGGTGGTGATGAACTCCTCTCACTTTTCATTGTCTGGGAAGCTCTCTATCTGTCCTTCAATTTTAAATGATAGCTTTGCTGAGTAGAGTAACCCTGGTTATAGGTCCTTGCTTTTGATTACTTTGAATACTTCCTGACAGTCCCTTCTGGACTGCAAAGTTTCTGTTGTGAAATCAGTTGACAGTCTTATGGGATCTCCCTTGTAGGTAACTGTTTTTCTCTTACTGTTTTCAAGATTTTCTCTTTATCTTTAACCTTTGGTATTTTCATTATAATGTGTCATGGTGTAGGCCTTTTTGGGTTGATTTTATGTGGTATTCGATGTGCTTTCTAGATTTGTATGTCTATATCCTTCATCAGGTTAGGAAAGTTTTTCATCGTGATTTTTTCACAAAGAGTTTTAAATTTCTTGTTCTCTCTCTTCCCCTTCTGCTACCCCTATAATGTGAATGTTAGTACACTTGAAGTTGTCCTAGAGGCTCCTTGTACTATCCCCATCTTTTGGATTCTTTTTTCTTTTTCTTTTTCTGATGGGAATCATAAATACAAGACCCTTATATATGTTGTCTACAGGAGACACATTTCAGATCAAAAGACACACACACACATTGAAAGTAAAGTGATGAAAAAAGATATTTCATTAAAATAGAAACAAACAAAGAAGCTGGAGTAGGAATATTTATACCAGACATAACAGAATTTAAAGCAAAGGCCGTATAACAGGAGACCAAGAAGGACCCAGGTCTTCCACTTCTGAATATTTATCTGAAAATACACAAAACACTAAGTTGAAAGTCACACAAGGTTTGTCCAGAAGGTATCTGGCCATGAATTATAAAATATAAAGACATTTACTGAGGAAGATACAAGGTACAAGAAACATTGTACAAAGGAAAATGACACCTCAGTCTGCCTCAGAGTAGGTACCTTGGAACCTCACATAGTTCTCCTGATTGCCATCAGCTCCCCCATTGGTACTTTCTTGAATCTCTTCAATGGTCTGAAATCTCTTTCCTTTCAAAGGTGATTTTATTTTTGAGAAAGCCAGAAATCACAGGGTGTCAAATCTCAGGGGGCTGAGTCACCTGGGTGATTTGATGTTTTGCAAAAAAAGTCCTATATGAGATTTGATGCATGTGCAGGTGTGTTGTCTTGATGAAGTTGTCAATCACCAGTTGCCCATAGCTAAAGCTTTCTGAATCATCTGAGTAGTTTTCATAAAGGAATGCTCAAGCTCCACACAAAATTTGATGGAGATTTGTTGCTCTACTCAGTCATTTTGAATGTGATGGCCACATAGTACATGTGCTCACCGAACAGCATCTAACACCCCCCTGACTAGTACAGTGAAGTCATCATTGTTTATGCATGCACACTCCAGTCCATTCTCCTTGGCTGACAGGTTACATCGATGTCGCAGAAGCTGTTCTCTTTGTATTAACGATGGCTGGCCTTTTTTTTTCTGGACTGCCTTTGTGTGTCCATATGTTCATTGTAGGATTATTTACAATAGGGAAGGTATGGAAGCAACCTAAGTGCCCATCAGTTATCACTAGTATATTGTATTAAATAGGTATGGTGTCTGATGGGTACTAGGTTTATTGGGATCATCACTTAATAAGTTATACTATGTCTAATCACTGGTTTGTATACACAAAACTAATAGAATATTATATATCAACTATATTTGACATTTAAAAAATTATTCTAAAAAGAGAGAGAGGCATTGTTTAATGGAGAGGAGTTGCTGTGCTCCCAATATCACGCTTTACTTCTCTTTTTCATATCCTCCCATGTGTTGTTCCCTGAGTCTAAACCATCCTTCCTTCACTCTATAATTAACAACCCAGACCAATCCTCATCATTTTTTGCCCCATCTACAGCAATAGGGCCTTTCATTTATCCACCAGCCTATCCCAAGCTGGCTGTACTCCACACTGTCAACAAAACCGTTTTCTTTAAAACAGTAAACTCACGAACAAGCATGTGTAATCTGATATTGAAATCTCTCATCTTGGTAAAGAAAAGATGGAAAAATAACAAACTTTACCTCTCCTTTGCTTTATTAGGCACATTTCTCCAGAGAAATAAAATCGGTAGGATACATGTATACACACACAGAGATACCTGTCTTTCTAGACATCCATCTACACAATTGATGCTTGAACAACATGTGTTTGAACTGAATGGGTCCACTTATATGTGGATTTATTTAAATAAATATTGCTAACTGTATTTTTGCTTTCTTATGATTCTCTTAATAAAACATCTTCTATTTCGCTAACTTTATTGTAAGACTATAGTAATATACTACATGCTTATAACAAAAAATGTGTACTAATGAGGCTACTTATGTTACCAGTAAGTCTTCTGATCAATAATAAGCTATTATTAAGTTTTGGGGGAGTGAAAAGTTATACACAAATTTTTAACTGTGCTAAAGGATTGGAACCTCTAACCCTGTGTTGTTCAGGAATCTACTGTATATCGTGTGTGTGTGTGTGTGTGTGTGTGTGTGTGTGTGTGTGTGTGTGGACTGAAAGGGAGAGACAGAGAGAGAGAGAGAAGTAAGAAGAGTTTATCATTGTAAGGAATTGGCTCACCTCAATATGTGATTAAGGCTGACAGCCAAGGTGTATCACTAATCTGAATCTGAATGTCTGTGAACCAGGAGACCTAAT
This sequence comes from Carollia perspicillata, assembly GCA_004027735.1. Lineage (NCBI taxonomy): Eukaryota > Metazoa > Chordata > Mammalia > Chiroptera > Phyllostomidae > Carollia > Carollia perspicillata. The sequence continues at coordinate 10,024 of PVKM010015752.1, forward strand.
GATAAAAACTCCATTCTAAAAGCCCTCAGGCTAAACACAGGAAAAACCCGTGTTTTGTTCAAAAGAACAATGTTTTTTTCTGTTCAGGTTTTCAGTTGATTAGAGGAGTCCCATCCACGTTAGGGATTGCAATGTTCTGATTCAAATGTTAATCTAATGCAGAAACACCTTCACCGACACCTAAAATAATGTTCCGCCAAATGCCTGGGTACCTTGTGATCCAATCAAGCTGACACGTGGAGTTAACCATCTCACCTTTCAACCTATTGAGGAGCCACATGAACGTGCTCTCACTTCTTGCCGTCCCAGCATCTTTTACATCTACTGCTATAACTTGTACAAGCTTCTCCCTTTGAATTGAGTGACTTCCTTTTTTCTCTTTGACTACTATTATCCTGAAAACCCATTTCACAGTCACAACATAAGGATGATTCCGTGAACTGACCTAGGCAAAATTAATTTGCTGTTCCCCTGTCTTCTAATGAAACCCAGTTTGCTTCTTTGTTTTAGCTCCATGAAATAGCCTGACTATCTGGCAAGGCTACTTCTCTGTCTTCCTCACTTAACTGTAAGCTAAGTATTACAGCACAGTGGATCTCCAGCGAGAATAAAAATCATGTTTTCCATTAGAGGACATTTGTTAATATCTGCAGATGATTTGGTTATCATAACTGGAGAAGGGGATGGGAATGCAATATGATACGTAGAGCCCAGGGTGCTGTTTACCAAACTATAGCACACAAGGCAGCTCTGTACAACAGAGAATTATCTCGCCAAGGTCTCCTCAGCACTGCTGGTATTTTGGGCAGGATGAGTATTTGATGTGAGGATCTCTGCTGTACGGTGTGGGATGATTATCCGAGTCTCTTGCCAGTAACAGCTCCTCCGCCAGAGTCGTGAAAACCAAAACTTTCTCCACACATTGCAGATGTCCTCTGAGCTGCAAAGTTTGTCTATGAATATTGAGAAATTGAAGAAAAAATGGACTTTGAAAAAGCCAAACCTAGAGAGACAGAGAATAAAATGGGATTACGAGGAGCTGGTTGGTGGTAGGGAAAGTGCAGAGTTGAGGGTTGAAGGGCAGAGACTTGCAGGTGTCAGTCCTAGGGCTCTGATGCACAGCATTGCAACTACAGATAACAGGATTGCACTGTGTACTTGAAACTTCTGGGACCATGATCTTAAGTGCTGAGACCATTGACCTCAGCACAAACAAAGAAATGGTAATTATGGGACATGATGGAGGTATTAGCTAATGCCATGGTGGTAATCATACCGCAATATATAAGGTTCAATTCAACATGCTGTATACCTTACAGTTGCACAATGTTATGTGCCAATTATATCTGAATAATGTTGGAAAAATACCACAGTGTGCACATTAGCATCTGAGTAGGCAGAATGGTGAATAGCTTAAGAAAATGAAATCTGGAGTCACAGAGTCTTGGGCTGGAGTCCTGTCCCTATTTAGTGCAAGGAATACTGAGCCACATTTAACCTCCCCAAATTCTGTGTTTTCATTTGTGATCTTATGGTCTCATGATGAATACTAAATGACTCACACTGCAGTCAGACCAATTAAATGAGTCAATGTGTAGTGTCTGGTAAATGGTAGGTGCTCAGTAAGTGTAGGTGTTGTGACTGGTGAATATAATGCCACCATAAAGACAGGTGAATTTACCTTGTAAATGCCCTAAATTATATCATTTCAAAACATTTATAAAACTTAAAATTTGTCCCCAATCTCCCAGAAGGACTGTCTGCATTCTATTTAAATGTTTCATGTGTAATTTTTGTCTTCTTGAATACAGGGATAACCTTTTTGCTTTCTTCCACAACATAGGCAATATAAATACTAGTTAGATTGAAAGTAATGAGGGAAAATATACAATTGAGTGTAGCTGCTAAACCTCCCAATAATTCTTATTTGCCTGCCTCACCCCATTACTGTTATGAGTGATTTTCTTTTTATCAGTATTAAAGGCATACAGAGGAAGCACATAAAATACCAACTTACATGGCTGAGGCATCCTGCTGCTACAAATGCCATGATGTAATGCAATGGCAGATGCAATTGGGGACCAAGATGTCTGTAGGAGGTCCAAAAGTTATGGGAAATGATTCTGATTGTACAGAACACAATCACAGGATTATGGAAAGCAATTGTCACTTACACTGTGTGGTTATAAGGGGAGTTAGAATGTACCAGATGTGCAGCTTCTCTGCAGCTGTTGTCATTTGAATCTTTCATACAACAGCCACTTTTCTCTCCCAACTGCGTGGGATTTATAAGTGCTGAGAGTTGATCAGAATCATTTTTGTATAGAGAATACTTGTATAATAGCTTTTGGATTTAAACCACGCACAAGAAAACATAATCCCAGAGTAATTCCACACATATGGTTTAAACTAGCACAGATGCCTATGTTGGAGTTAGTTGGATATAACTTTTAAGTGCTGATTAGCTCAGGTTATGGGTATTACCAACTGAAGCTAGACACATATGTATTGCTAAGATGCCGCCTTTAGGATGTCATGTGTTTTAAATGCAGTCTTCATCTTGAAGGTAGTTTCCGCTCTGGTTCTGGTGGCAAGGTCTGGGATGAAAAGATTGACAGGATGCCTTGGAAAAGTAGTTGTGGGAGCTTATGCCCTAGGGAGGCATCTGGTGTCCTCAGTCATCATCCTTGGCCCCCAGGACTCAGCTGCAGCACCGCCCTCCCCCTTTGTTGAGCCCCTCCACTGCTGGCCTGGAAAGAGCTTGAGTTTACTTCAAAAGATAGCTGGTATTGTCCTTTATGTTTTTATGTACTGTGAGACTCTCAGCTTCCTTTATTAATTATCCATGACAGGTAGATTCTGAAAACCTGATTCTGATTGCTAGAGTGGCTCAATTTATGAGCCTGAATGGACTGTTTCTTATTTGTGTTTCAGTAGACTTAGGACTAAAGTCATATTGTGACCTCAGATTCACAGAGCAACTTCAGTAATGCAGTCAGATATCTGTACTGAGGAGTGACAAATTTGTTCTACCCAGGTACCTCTTCCTTGTTGGCTGACACGGCATGTGAGGGTGAGGGTGTTGGTAGGCAGGTACAGAGAGGAATATCTCAGGGATGGTAATGGTTTCACAAGCAATCTTTGTTTCCAGATGCATAAGAGTTAGCTGGTAATCTGAAACACCATAGACAATATAGATGATATATTTTTCTATCCAATTATTTTTCTAAGTTTCTCGAGTGAACTGACTTTTAAACATCACTGTCCCACTGTGTACTGATCCAATAAAAAAGCCAATATTTTTAAAAAATCTCAAGCATTGCTCCATTACAAAGAAATTATTTGAAACATTTAAACTGTGTTTTAGTCTACAAAATGTAAAAACACAGCCTCTGTCACCTATCCCATCACATGGGTTTTCTGATTCACACGGTAAGCTTCAGGGGTCACTCTGTAACTTTGAGGTTCATGTCTTTACCATGCAAAATGCCAGCAGAGTTTGCTTGATCCAAGTTCCCCTTCCAAGTTCCAGAGGAGCCCATGGCTTCTGCATTGGGCCTGTGGCCATACTGTTCTGATTCATTATACCTGGGAGAGTCAGGGTCATTCAATATAATAACAAATGGTGTAGGTCTGTCTTTGTGGATGGCAGCGCTTTCACAGTGAAAAGAGTGCTCTGGGAACAGCCGGGACAAGCCAGAAATACCTGTTGTAAGGAAATACGCACTTTTCATTAAAGAACATTAGTATATATCATCCTCATGTCAGAACTTTGGAATCTATTTGATTGATAAAGGTAAAGATATTTTATGGTCAAAGAGATTATACAGTATGAAATCCGAAGCCCTGTTGAGAAGCCAGGACCTTGACTATGTTCATGGGAGTAGTAACTGATATCAGCAGTAGGTGGTAACAAGGAATCAAAACAGAAGTGGTCAATTATTTTGTGTGTAGGCTTCCAATAAGAGTCATTTCAAGAAGAGTGAATCTGTTGCTCATATTTATAAATATGGATATGAGTGAAAATAGATATTTTTAACAATATCCTGTTACATGCATATTCAAATAAAGTATTCCACCCAGCAATATGATAAAATTTCAAAGTTATTCTTATTACATTCCAGGCAACTCTTTTATTTTTACATATCCAACTAATCAGGGAAATACAGAACAAGGAAATGTAATTTGCTACAACTATTTTTTAATGACTTGAATTCTTTATTCATCAGGTTCTTTGACAATTTTAAAATATTTCCATAATGATTCTCCATAAAACTTATTAATGGTCTTGTGGCTTAGTTTCCCTTTTTATTTTACTTTCTTTGAATGAGAAATTAGACATATAAACCCACCACCACCAACAACAAAAAATCCCCAACAGGTCCTTAAGTTCACATTTCAGTAAGTGACAGGTTAGGTTTTCGTACCCAGTTTTTTTCACATTTATTTTAGAATCTCTCTTTAGGAATAACAAATTATTTGTTAATAGTGACAAATGAAGATGTATAAGTAGCTAATGATTTGGTTAATTTAACATTTATTTTCAAAACTCTATCCCTGCCCCTTGCACTAGAAACCTATTTACCAAGATCAAGCTAAGGAATCAAAATAAAAAAATAATGAAGAAATGTTGCCTCTCACTTTAAAACTTAGCCTATGAATGGTATGCAAAGTCCAGTACAGACACATAGATTGATCTATCTGACTTTATTGGTATGCCTTATTTTATGGAAATAGTATGCTCTTGAAGAAATTATATATCATCATTAAAAACTGAAAATCGTTGTAAAATATTGTGATTTTGAAAAGCACAAAAGCAATTTATTGCTAAGAATTATTGAGTGAACATGAACAATTCCTTTGGGAAGATGGATTTTAATGTACTGTTGCTGAATTATAGTGGGAGTCCTGAGTAGTCCCACTACCATTCAGTATGAAATTTCTGGCATTTTACAGGAAGCACAGTGATTTCTTTTACATCATGGTAGTAATAATCATAATGAATGATTCAGTTATTCAATAAATATTTTTTGAGTACTCATGGTTTGGGAACTCTGTTAGTTATGAAGACAGAGTGGCAACTAAGACATGAAAATACTTGCCTTCAAAAGACATAACAAATAAGATTTTCCATTTTTCATAGACTTGTTGAGTAGAATAGTTGATAATGACTGTGAGTTTCCCTTTTCAATCAAATGCAATATTAGTTTCAAATGTTTTTACACCATTTAATCAAATGTGCATCTTTATGCCATCTATTAGTATATATATAGGCAAGGAATTGACAAATAATTTGGTTAATGTATTAGGATTCCAGAAATTAAAAATTTGAAATGTGAAACTCTGATATTTGGCTCAGTCTACAAAGCTATTCAAGCCATATTTATAGCAACATTAAACATTATTACAACACCTTAAAATTGTTTACAACCTCCTAGCACAAACTTGAATTGTGAAGAAGGCATACATACATAGTTGCTCAGTCATTCTTTCAAGGAGCTGCAGTGCACTGTGAATAGCAAGTAAAATATTATGATAATTTAGAACTGTAAACAAAACTTAAATACAACTTTACTTATTTATTTATTCTTAGAGAGAGGGGAAGGGAGGAAGAAAGGGAGGGAGAAAAGCATTGATGTGTGAGAGAAACATCTATCAGTTGCCTCCGGCATGCGTGTAGACTGGGGACCACAACCCAGGCATGTGCCCTGAATCAAACAGCTGACCTTCTGCTTTGTGAGATGCTGCCCAACCAACTGAGCTACACTGGTCAGGGCTCAATACACATAATTTAAAGTAATGTAATTTTTCCCACTAAAAATTATTTTGCAAGTATCTCATAGATTTTTAAAATAAGCATTAGCTAAACTCTTTTTAAAAATACGTTAGTTACATAGCAATTATTTTTATTTGGTATGTGTGAAATTCCAGTGATCCTTTAGATATAAAACATCTTCTAAAGTAATTGTATTTTGGGAATTAAAAGTCAATTATTTGTCAGATAAATGTTCTATTTTGCAAGAAAATCATATTACCTATATACATATTTTATTGAAATAAAACTTACTTAGATTTCCTAAATATAAAATATGTATTTTAAATAACAGTAAAATGTATTTGTAAATATTCTGACTTTATCTTTACAAAATGTTTGATATATCTGTTTAAATAAATGTTTTGATTAACAGAATATCGTACCTAAAATCCTAATATGTTCTTCCAAAAAACCAGTTACAGATATTTGGCACAACATTTTCATTTAACATGTGAAGAAACTGACATCTACAAAGGCCGTGAGAATGTATGGGTAGAAGCCAGATGTTTAACCGTCCTTTCAAATGCATTGTCTGTTATACATACTGATGCTTCGTGAATCACTCATTTGCATTTTAATAAAATGCAGTAAAGAATCAACCTTAAAAATACTTAACCATTCTACTATAATTGATTGATGATTTTAGTGGCACCTAAACATTTATCAATGGCTCTAAGTCATTGCTATAGATATTAACATATCTGTGTGCTTGTAATTCTATAGATAAATGATTGTCATTTCACTTTGGAATGTCAGTCGAGCAATAGTTTACTACAGCAAAATAATTATGACATTTTCCCCTCAAGTTTTACCGTTTACCATATTTTACAGTTCATAATATCTGAAATAGAACCTATGTTTCTTCTTACACCTTTATCTTATTTTTTCATTGTTTTCGGACCTCCTGCAGTAGCATCGTGCGATTTCTTTCAAAGCGGTGAAAGGGTGAGTTACCCTCACCACCTAGGTTGTCAGATTCTTCTCGTATCGGTCGGTAGTCCCCATCCTCTTAGGCAAATCACAGAACTAGAAACAGTAAGTCTTCTGTCTAGTGCGTAATATATATTCTTGTTAGATAATGCTTTCCTTATAAACAGTAGAGATAACAATAACCCTTCTCAAGGGATTACTATAAGAATAACACAAAATTACACTTTAAAAAGTAAAGTATTGCTTGTATTGAGAAGGTAACATTTGATGTCTCTCTGTCACGGAACATAATGAAGAAAGTCCAGAAAAACGTGAGGAAGTACGTAAGTTTCTGCTGGGTCAAAAGTTGGCTAGTGATGAAGTCTTCAAACATATCTCACTTAAGTCACAACACATAAAGTTTTGGGTAGCAAGAGTGGATTCAAGTTCCAGTGTACATACTCTTCAGCCCTCAAGAGCAGAGGGGTAGAATCCACATTCTCAGAGTGGTCAGAACATACTACAGCTGAACTCAGTTCAAAGGGAAGAGACAGAACACAGAGGTGTAGCAGCTGTGGCCAAGCAGCCACCATTACCTCACAGGAAACAAAAGCACAGAAGCGTGTGTTCTCTCCTCAGCTGTCCCGGAGCTAGCAGCAGGTGCCAGCAGAAGCAGTAGCAGTGAGAGTTGGGGTGCAGAATCTGGGATCTGCAGGCCTGAGGACAGGAGAAACAGAAGCATACTCCCTGAGCAGCCAGTTCAGAGGGCGACTGATCGCAGTGACCCAGGGCAGAGATATAGAGCTGTGGCTGCTGAGGTCTGGCAGTTGCCATCACAGGGAGGAAAACAAAGCCACAAATGCATGCACTGGCCTCTCCTCGCCCACCTGGCCCCACCCATTGCAACACACCCCATGGTGACACCTGGGACACCAAAGAGCACAACACTATTGGCAGCATCAGGCAGCATCCCAGGAGGCGTTCCTGGGATCTCAGGGGCTTGGGGCCTGATGGCCCACCACACTCCACCTGAAGGGGGTGGTGCCCTGAGACCAAGCCAACCTTATCACGTAGGGGACACCCCCCTCCTTGGGAAATACAGGGCATTTTCAATGGCTGGGGCAACTCCAACCCAGAGAGACATCCCCAAAGACCAACCGGTACATGTAAGAGAATATATTGTGCTTCATCGCCACCTATTGGAAAACAAAAGAAAGACAGCTTCTCGACTTGCTAAATAGAGAAGTGCTAAAACCTCCTTTAAAAAGCAGATTTCATTCCCATAATGCCTAGGCAGAGAAATAATCCATCAAATATCATGAATGACTAAAATAACATGGTAGCTGAGATAATGGAAAATGTCTAAAAAATAAATGTAAAGATATGTAAATATGTGATTTAAGTGACAGAGAATTGAAGATTGCAGTTCTAAAAAATAAAACTCAATGAGATTCAAGAAAACATAGAAAGTTTAATGAATTCAGAAATAAAATCAATGATCAAAAATAGTACTCATCCAAAGAGAACAAAACTAAAAAAAACCAACAAGTTCTAAAGCAAAAAAAAAAAAAAATCTCTATAAAAGTGATGAAGAATGAACTAGTGAACTTAGAAAATGGAAGAAGAACTTAGTGATGTCAAAGATGGAAATCTTGAAATTACAAAGGTGGAAAAGAGATTTGAGGGTAAAAAAAAAGGAAAAAACTCAGCAAGAACTATCTGCCTCCATCAGAAAGGGTAATATAGGAATAATGGGTACACCAGAAGGAGAACAGAGGGATAAGGAAATGGCCTGTTTAGAAGAATAATCAATGAGAACTCTTCAGACCTGTGGGGAGTACTAGATCTTTGCATCCAAGAAGCAAACACAACTGATTACCTCAGTCTGAAAAGGCTTTCTCTGTGGTACATTTTATTAAAACTGTCAAAAAATAATTACAAAGTAGGAATGCTCAGGGCAACCAGGGTAAAGAAGACATTAAACTATAAAGAAAAAGTTATTCGATAATCATCAGACTTTTCAGCAGAAACCCTTCATACAAGCTAGAAGAGAGTGGAATCAAAAAATAAAATTATTGAAAGAGAGAAATCACCAACCAAGAGTAATATATCCAGCAAAATTAGTCCTTAAATTTGAAGGAGAAATAAAAACCTTTCCAGCTATTCATAAGCTGAGAGGATTCACCACCACAAGACCTGCATTGCAGGAAATACTGAGGGATGTTGTTGTACCTGAAACAGGAAGACACAGGTTATAAAACCATGAGTAAGGTGATGGACATACACACAGAAACAGGAAATTACAACTCTTGTTCAGACCAGGACTCATACGCTTAAATATAACAAAAGGCTGAAGGAGGCAAACCATTACAAAAGTGAGAGAAAAAATCAATGCTGCTGCAATTTGGAAATTAACTCACCACACAAAAAGAGATAACCCATCACAACTAAAACATAAAAGACTGTCGGGTAAAAGCCTGACTTTGCACAGGGGAGTGGAGATAAAATGCGTTCAGAAGAGAAAGGGTTACCTATACATCTGAAACTTTCATTTGCGTAAACCTACTGGTAACCACGAAAAAAAAAATCCAAAAGTGAGACATATAACATTAAAAAGGGAGAAAGAGAAGGAAAAATTATAGACTACTATTAAACTACAGACGGAAACACAAGGGGAAAGAACAGAGACACAGAGCTACCAGTAAAAAATAAAAAAATGAGTAAATAAATAAATCAATGAAAGATAAAATGGCTATTGGAAATTCTCATGCATTAATAATCACCCTAAATGTAAATGGGCTGAATTCACCAGTAAGAAGGCACAGAATAGTAGAATGAATCAAAAAACAAAACCCAACCAGATGCTGTTTTCAGGAGACGTATCTCAGCTACAAGAATAAATAGAGTCTCGAAAGTAAAGGACTGGTAAATGAGACTCTAGGCAAACTGCATACAGAGTAGAGTTTGGAGCCATACTTATATAAGAAACAAATAATGATATTTCGTAACAATAAAGAGGGCAATGCAACATCCATAGAAGACCAGATAAAGAAGATGTGGTACATATTTATAATTTATACTATTCAGCCATAAGGAAAGGTGAAACTCTGCCATTTGCAACAACATGATGGAGCTTGAGAATATCACGCTGAGATAACCCAGGCAGAAACAGTCAAGAACCACATGACTTCACTCATATGTGGGATATAACAACAAACAAGCAAGCAAGACAAATGAACAAATAAACACTCAGAGACTCAGACAACGGTATGGTGGCTTACAGAGGGAAAGGGGCTGGAGGGAGGGGGAAGAAGGAAGACGAGACTTTGGATGGTGAGCACGCAATGTAATCTGCCGATGATGTATTATAGAACTGTACGCTTGAAAGCTATGTAATGTTATTAACAGATGACACCACAAGAGAATTAATAAAATATAAAATAACAGAGATTAAAAAATATTTTGCCCATGGTATATTTTGCATCTTGTGATCTTCAGCATCTTGTACATCATCAAAGGACTATTTCCCATGATGAGCACTGTTAAAGCCGGTGTATGTCGACTTTGTGAATTTGTGTGCTGATAGGTGCCCCAGTATAGAAAAATACATAAAATAGTACTTAATTTTGACAAAACATTGCTGAGTTTTTAAAAAGGGAAGTTACTTTCTTTAAAAATAATTATTGTACTTTAAATAGGGAGTCATTTATTATTCCTAAATTTGTGTTTCTGTTTCCTTTATTAAGACTCGCTAATACCTGTTAGGATGCTGGATGCTTAAAGAAAACTCAAATAGCAGAATTAATTCATGAATATAATTATTTGCCATTGTGTTTTTGAAGTACAAGAAAAATCAAGGAAGAATATATGAGCATCAATTTAAAGAGACTGCCAAAAGCCACAAAAATAAAATACTTAGTATGGAATTTAAATATTTATATGCTGCAACATTCTTCTGAATAATAATTATCACAACCTTGGATGCAGTGCTAATGTATGTGAAACTGTTTTTATTGCCAGAACATGCTGCAGGGAATATGTGAGAAAAAAAATCAAGCATTAGCTCTAAAATCCCTAGGCAAATAATGAAGATAAATCATCCCCTCTTCTAATTCCAAATGCTTCATAAAATATGTTTGTTTCATACTAAATACATGTTTGCACATGTGGATATATGTTCATTTGGGGTACATTACACCTGCATATTTGCTAAAGCTACTTATGTGATAAATGTCTAAGGCATCTCATTACTTTATGTGAAGCCAGTACACTATGTTAGTGCCCTGCCTACACCTCTTTACTGAGCTGAACTGCCTGCCCATCTATCAGCTGCTGTGGGTGTGGGCTGACAGTGCACCCTTATTCTGAGAAATGACCTTGGCTAAACTGAATCACCTAAACTAACCAGAAATATGTCATGGTTTTGTGCTCCCCTGTACGTTCATAGAGCCAAAGGCTGGCAGATATGTGGGCACAGTAAGCTAGCCACTTTCCTTCCAGTCGGATGACTTTGTCTTGCCATTCATGCCCCTGCCGGGTCAGAGATCAACCGAACTAAAACCTTTATCTGTTTTTTTTTTTCCCCTCCTGCATAATCTACTTTCTTCACACTCTTAAAAGTTTTATTGGCATAATTCCACTGTATCATTTGCACAATAATGTGCTTCTTTGTGTCGTTACCTCTAGGGAAACTGAACCCGGAAAGAAAATCAAGTAACCACTGAGTACAAAGAGATTATAGCTAAACTTGGGTGTTTTGAGAAGTCAATGTTTGCACAATTTTGTTTAGTTATTACCTAATGGTTTGAGGAGGCCCTAAAGATGAGGTTTATAGGACAGTTGGGAGAGCATTCCCCGGAGGTGTCTCACGTTTCTGCATGTCTTGAGTCATTTTTGTTCTGGAGTATCTTGTATTAAAACTTCACTTTTTTAAACAGTTTTAGTTACATAGCAGAATGGAGAGAAGATACAGAGATTTCCCATATGCCCCCCACCTCCACACGTGCATCGCTTCTCCCATTATCAACATCTTTCATTAGAATAGTACAATATGGACTCTTTCCAGATTGACTTTTCTTTACTTTCTAATATGCATTTAAGGTCCCTCCATGGCTTTCCACGGCTCGATCACTCTTTTCTTTTTAGTGATGAATAATGCCCCATTGTTTGGATTGGGCCACAGTTTATTTATCTATTTTCCTTCTGCAAAACATCTTGGTTGTTTCCAAGTTTTGACAATTATGAATAAAGCTATTATAAATATTTGTGTGTAGAATTTGTGTGGACAAACATATTCAAATCCTTTGGCTAGACACCAAGGAGCAAGATTGCTGGATCGTAGAGTAAGAGTGTGTTTGGTTTTGCAAGAAACAAGCAAACTATTTTCGAGAGTGGCTGTGCTATTTTGCATTTACACCACCAATGAATGAGAGCTCCTGTTGCTCCCCATTCTCATCTGCATTTAGTGTTGTCAGTGTTCTGGATTTCAGCCACTCTGATAGGTATAGAGTGGTATTTTATTGTTTTCATTTGCATTTTTCTGATGACATATGACATGGAGAATCTTTCCATTTGTTCACTTTCCTTCTGTATATCTTCTCTGATGAGTTGTCTGTAAAAGTTCTTAGTCTATTATTCAATTGGGTTGTTTGTTTCCTTATTAAGGGGTTCTAAGAATTATTTTGTTTTTATTTTAAAAAACAGTCTTTATCCACTGTGTTTTTTCAAATACTATTTTTTAAAGATTTTATTTTTAGGGAGAGGGGAATGCAGGAAGAAAGAGAAGGAGAGAAATGTGTGAGAGAAACATAAATTGGTTGCCTCTCTCACACCCCCAACTGGGGTCCTGGCCCATAATCCAGGCATGTGCCCTGACCTGGAATCATATCACCATCCTGTTGGTTTGCAGACCAGTGTTCAATCCACTAAGCCACACCAGCCAGGTCCAGAGTACTGACTTAATTATTCCATTTTGGACAAAGTTTGGGCAGGTTTGCTAGCAGCTTCCTTGTATAACTGTGGTTCCTTAAATTTAACATTTTCTTACCTATGATATCAACTCTTTGCATATGTAACATTCTTCAGGGCTTCTCTGCATCATTCGATGGCACTTGAGGAGAAGCAAAACCAATGCTACCATGCAGCTCCTGGTTGCTGTGCTGTAAGCAATAAAATTGTATACCTATAACCAAGGAGTGTCTTGTATTCTTCCAGCATCTGTAAAATAAGATACTATGGGCAATGTTCTCCCGTGTTTCCTATAACAAAGCTTTCTTCAGAATCTCTTTATGGGGTAATAATTTAAAAAATAAAGCAAACATAACAGATCCTTCACAGTTCTTTATAAGAAATCTCTCCTATATATAATATATAATATAATATATATTAACTATATATAGTTAATATATATTATATAATAATATATAATATATAATATATTATATTATATATTATATATTATATATTATATATTAAATATTATATAATATATAATATAATATAATATAATATAATATAATATAATATAATATAATATAATATAATATAATATATATTATATATAATATAACATATTATATATAATATGATATATATTATATATAATATATATTATATATAATATATATTATATATTAACTATATACATTAGTGTAACTATATAGCTATATATTATTATATATTATATTAATTTAATTTATAATAATTAATGCTTTAATATAATGACTAATTAATTATATCAATGTAATTAATAATATAACAACATAAGCTATATATTTATAATGTGTTATAAATATGCATTTATAATGTATTGCATAATACATTATAATATATAATGTATAATATAACAAACATGATTAAACAGAGATCCTAGAGATTATACTAACACCACATCCACATAAACAAATTTAATAAAAGGTAATATACTTGTAGAATGAAGATAACAACTTAAGATATCATTAGAACTTTGATGATGAGAGTCAGATTTTGTCATTTATTGAAATCTTTCAATATGAATGTGATTCATCACAGACTTTATTAACAAATGACATATAAAGTAATTTCACCCTGACCAAGCCACTCAGTTGTTAGAGTCTCGACCCAATATGCCAAGGTTGCAGGTCAATCCCCAGTCAGGACACATACAAGAATCAACCAATGAATGCGTAAGTAAGTGGAATAACAAATCAATATTTTTATTTCTCTCTTCCTCCTTCTGTCTCTCTGAAGTCAATACATAAATAAAATTTTGTAAACTCATTTCACATTTATTAATAATATTTATGCAGACATACTTAGCTTGAGGGGAAAGGCTCTTGTTCGACATGTTGAACTCTAGAGATGCATTCTTTTCCTGACAGAGTTTGAGATAATCGGTAGGCTTTCGGCCACACGCATTTAGACATGGATTTTAGCGCATTCTGTGTATTCTTTGGCCATTACATCGTGCGTATAACGGTGCCATTAGATTCTACCTAGATCTCCTCTCTTCTCCATTTGAATTTGAGGCTTTTTTAGTCTTACTGTTTTGGGCAGTTAGGACAATCATGGAAGAAGAGTAAGAACAATATATACAAACAAGTCTTACATCAGAACAGGTTGTTTTCTTTAAACATTTATTAGCCTTTTATTAACATCAGAAAAACATAGATAAGAGCTGAATATTTTAACTTGGCCTGTTGCTGATCGTGAGGTTGAACTGAGGTTTCTCACAGATGATTTTGAATTAAGGTTTAATCAGTCTGTTTCCCTAACATTTTGGCAACAGCAGGGAACTTAGAGGAAAATCGAATCAAGACATCTGAACTCCTTGAAAAGCTCAGATCTGCGGTTCAGTTCCAAAGCAACCCTAGGCAGGATGTTTACACTCACCCTGTATAATGTAAGGAAACTACGTTAGAATGAATTTGAAGTCATGTCCCGCTGTAGCATTCTGTAGTAAACCCAAGGCCTCAATTGCCAACCGTAGCATTGTTTGAATGAAGAATCATGATGCATTTACAGCTGTTTTTGGAACAAATACAAGTAAATGCTGCGAATCTTACATGGAAAATTAAATTTAATATAGTTGGTGATATTTATGCTTGAGCTGGGTGTGACAGAAAACTTAGAAATTGATAAAGAGACGAGACTTGAGTGAAGACCAAACATGTGCCTTGAGGACAAACGAGAAGAAAGCATCTGAGACTTTGTTCACGTAGGCACAAGGTTATGAAAGCCAGGCACATCAGGGACCTGCAAGTAGTTTCAAGTTATTCAAACATGAAGTCTGAGTTGAGGAAGAACCGAGAAGGATTTTATCATATGGGCAGAAGTCATGCCAGAACATTTAATGGAAAAGAGTTTAATTTTTATTCTGTCAGCAGTATTCAGCCATTGAAGATGTTGAGGAGGTTAGAGATAATTCTGTTTCTCACTTCCCATCCTTGCAAGCAAGTTAATGTGGGAAGTAAAGGAAGAGAGGAAGAGAAGGAGGAGGAACAGTCCTCTAATGCAGAAAATGATTCCAGCTGAGTGTAACTTGAGACTGAGCACAGGTTACAATCAAGCCCGTAAGTCAGCCTCTCAGTCTCTTGCTGCAGCAGGAACTCGGACACCACCTCGTGGCCTGTGGTCAGTCCAGGGTGCTGTTGTCTACTAACTCTTCATACTTTGAATAGACAACATACTTATTGTCTAGTTTTCCTCTATTTCTTAAACTTTATCCAAACCCCATTTTCTGATCTAAAGTGGAAGAGCCCATATAAATGGTTTTCAGGATTGTTTAGAGTCAGAAATTTAACCAAGAATAGCTTAGCCAGCATTAAATCTTTCCTCTATGTACACTTTATTAGTAACTTTGACACAGACTTTTAATCATTTGACTAAATACACTGTGACAGTGAACATCCATGACTGAGGCTGTCATACCAAAATGTTGTTAATGCCACCTCTCTGAATGCTGCATTAATATTTTTAAATATAATTCTTGGTGGTGCAATGCTCATATGTAAACATCCTTGAATGTTCTGTTTTAGTCCTCATAACCCAGATGCAGATCATGTTGCAAATTGAATTTCAGCTACTTCAGTGGGAAGAATCAGTAAAGCATCAATTGCTAATCTTGTATCCTATCTCCATTTGCATGTTAATTTGAAAACTTGAAGTTAGATTACATTATTGAAGCCTCTGTTTTCCAAACATACCTAGTTATAGGGCACTAGTGGAAAGTATAGAATCCCAGGTTCCAACTCAGATTCTGAATCAGTAACTCATGTGGGGGTGTCTCAAATGCTAAATTGTAGACATAAGCCCACATGATACTTAACAATAGAAATTTTTGGAAATCAGTGGTAATATTTCATTTATGATTTGTGAATTGTATAGTGGGGTGCTTTAAAAAAATTTCCTATGGTCTTTACTTACAGTTTAAATTCTCCCTAAAAGAAGGCACACGATGGAAAAAGAGAATGGCTATAAAGAGTAAGAGAGAAATGTGTGTGGTTTCAACAAGGCATGGGATGGTGGATAAACACAATGGCGAATGTCAGATTGGACAATTACCTGTTCGCAGATTTCCAAGAAAGTGCCCAGGACATTTTTTTGAAAGTATTGATCTAGGTTACGGATAGCAGTAATAAATATCACTGTGTCAAGAAGCAGTTGCTACAGGCATCTTTTATTCCTTCTACTCAGATGCACAATCCACTAAAAACCAGCAAACAGTTGTTTAGCCTCCTCAATACTTTTTCAGTCAAGGTCATATTTTTCTGGGTGTTTAATCTTACAGTTTTCAGGGCAGAATCAGGAGCCTTTCTGAAGTTAAGATAGATTCTGTCTGCCTACTGCTCTTCTTTGATCTCGCCTATCTGTCACTCTATTTTAGGGGAAAAAGAGATTATTTTGACAGCATATCTATTCTTAAAGTCTGACTGAATGTGGCCACTAACACGTTTCATTCAACTTGTGGTAAATAACTTACTGTGTACCTGCCAATAGTGAGATGCTGATACACTTATAGTTCCATGCTCCATAGATGGTCTTTTTTTTGTGCTCTGTTTCTACTTCTTGATATTATAAATGGCGACTTGAAATAATCATTGGCAATATTGTTGGTTTTTTTTGGTAAATCAATTGTTTAACTCTTGAAATCCATATCTTATTTCGTTCCTGTTTCACAGGATAAAAGAGATATTTATTTGTTGGTTTGTTTATTTACTTTTGAAATTGCAGTTTACATTCAATATTATTTTGTATTCATTTTAGATATACAGCATATCTGAGTTGTCACAGAATAATGGTTAAACTGTCACATTCTTTACAAAGTATTCATCTGATATTTCCATATGGTCCCACACAGAGTTATTATAATATTATTGACCATATTCCCTAAGCTGTACTTGACATTCCCATGACTATTTTATAATTACCAATTTTTATTTTAAATTGCTTTACTTTTTTCATAAAAAAGATTTTATTTATTTATTTTTAGACAGAAGGGAAGAGATGGAGAGAAACATCAATGTGTGACTGCCTCTCACACGCCCCTCTATGGGGGACCTGGCCCGCAACCCAGGCATGTGCCCTGACTGGGAATTGAACCAGGGACCCTTTGGTTGGCAGGCCAGCACTCAATCCACTGAGCCATACCAGCCAGGACTAATTACCTCACCTTCTCTACCTAGGCTCTGAGCCACCCTCCTCTCTAGCAGTTACCAATGCCCATCAGTAGACGTGTGGATAAAAAAAGCTGTGGTATATTTATATAATGAACTATTACTCAACTATTTAAAAAAAGAGAATGAAATCTTGCCATTGGAGATAGCATGGATGGCCCT
>PVKM010015753.1:0-27642 GCA_004027735.1 Carollia perspicillata
TTTATCTTGCCTTTTTCTAAAGGATTCAAATTACTTTTCATCATACCGTTAATTTTTTGACATTCATTTCATTGGTTTACATATTTATATTGTACATAATTACAATAATACTAATGTTAAAAAGGTATGGGGATAAACCCACCATCTCTTGCAGCTCATCTGGTAGGCAGAAGTTCATGGGCATATTTGGTCATAAGTGTTGAGTGTACTGTGGTCATTTTTTTTTTTTAAATAGGGAAGATGGAGCTCAGGGGTTAATCTGGAAAGTCAGTTATATATTTGAATAAATATATGGACTACTAACTTTGATTTGAGAGAGATGTTTCATTTCTGGTGTAAGAGGTACAATTTAGAAATACTGATTTTCAGAAATTAGTAATATTCATATGACCTTCTCTCCTCAGAGGGGCATTTCCACTCTCCCATACACTTCTTTGTTATTATGGCTTTAGAAAGCCCATTTCTATTACTGTACCCTAATGAAAAGAGAAGAGAGTAGAACTGGGGGAAAGGGTAGAAACTGGAGGTTTGCGGGTTAGAGGGGCAGTTGTCCTTGATCTCAATGATAGGCCTGCAGTTCCCAAAGAGTACCAGACCTTAAGGTTTTTACATAAAAACAGTATTGGCTACCTGAGGTGTAGGTCCTTTGTTTAGCTTTGTAACCAATTAGCTACTTACAGATTAGTGTGGAAACCTACCATCTTCTCTTAGTTTCCTTTGGGAAAGAGCCATCTTTTTCAATTTTATTTTTTAAGTATATTTTATTGATTATGCTATTACAGTTGTCCCAGTTTTTTTTCTCCTTTATCCCCCTCCTCCCTGCACTGCCCTTACCCTCCAATATTCACAACCCTCCTTAGTTCATGTCCATGGGTTGTACATATAAGTTCTTTGGCTTCTACATTCCTACACTATTCTTAACCTCCTCCTGTTTTGTAACTACCATTTGTGTTTCTTATTCTCTATACCTTTCCCCCCATTCTGTCCCTCCCCACTAATAACCCTCTGTGTCATTTCCATTTTTGTGATTCTGTTTCTGTTCTAGTTATTTGCTTAGTTTGTTTTTGTTTCTATTCTGGGTTCAGTTGTTGATAGTTATGAGTTTGTGGTTATTTCACTATTCATAGTTTTGATCTTTTTCTTAGATGAGTCACTTTAACATTTCATATAATAAGGGCTTGGTGATGATGAACTCCTTTAACTTGACCTTATCTGAGAAGCACTTTATCTGCCCTTCCATTCCAAATGAAAGCTTTGCTGGATAGAGCAGTTGTGAATGTAAGTTCTTGCCTTTCATGACTTCAAATACTTCTTTCCAGCCCTTTCTTGTCTGTAAGGTTTCTTTTGAGAAATCAGCTGATGTCAAAAGGAGTCTTATGGGAACTCCTTTGTAGTTAACTGTCTCCTTTTCTCTTGCTGCTTTTAAGATTCTCTCCTTATCTTTAATCTTGGGTAACTTAATTATGATGTTTCTTGGTGTGTTCCTCCTTGGTTCCAATTTCTTTGGGGCTGCCTGGGCTCCCTGGACTCCCTGGAAGTCTGTTTCTTTTGCCAGATTGGGGAAGTTCTCCTTCATTATTTGTTCAAATAAGTTTTCAGTATCTTGCTCTTCCTCTTCTCCTTCCAACATCCCCATGACTCGAATATTGGAATGCTTAAAGTTGTCCTATAGACTTCTGAGCCTCTCCTCATTTTTTTTGAATTCTTGTTTCTTCATTCTATTCCAGTTGGATGCTTGTTTCTTCTTTCTGGTGCAAATTGTTGATATGAGTGCCAGTTTCCTTCCTATCACTGTTGGTTCCCTGTGTATTTTGTTTTATTTCATTTTGAATAGCCTTCATTTCTTCCTTCATTTTGCAACTGAGCTCAATCAATTTTGTGAGCATCCTGATTATCAATGTTTTGAGCTCTGTCTCCTTGTCACTTAGTTCTTTTTCTGGAGTCTTGATCTGTCCTTTCATTTGGGACATATTTCTTTGTCGCATGCACATGTTACATGGTAAGGGGTAGAGCCTTCGGTATTTGCCAAGGGAGGCAGCCCTCTTTGCTGCGTTGTGGCGCTGTCTTGGGCAAGGGGTCCGAGAGGGGACAATGCCTCTTGTTCCACTCTTGTCCCACTTCCTGTCGCTTCCCACAGGCAGATTTCAAACTCTCCTGTTGAGGCTGGAAGTTTCTCCCGCCACGGCAACCCCCACAGATTTCTTACAGCCAGGGGCTTTGAGTCTTTAGTTTCCTGTGCTGACACCCTGGGTTTCGCAGTGTGTCTTGCTCCCAAGTTGTTCCTCCCAGCTCGTCTGTGCGTGAATGTGGGTCCCCGGCATAGTCTGCCTCCTTGCCGCAGGTCCTCTCTGCCCCTACTACCAGTCTGCATGAATGTTTCTTTAACTCCTTGGTTGTTGGACTTCATGCAAATGATTTTCTGGCAGTTCTGTTTGTTCTTTGCTTTTAAATTTGTTGTTATCCTTCTTTGGTGTGTGAGGAAGCGAAGCATTTCTGACTATGCCTCAGAAAAAATCCATTGTTGTTCATTTACAGTTGTTCCTCCTTTTCCCCATTGCTCACCCTTACCCTGCCCCTCCTCACTCCCACAGTCAATCCCCACCATTGTCCATGTCCGTGAGTCCTCTATTGGTGTTCCTTTGTTTGCTCCAGTCCCCTGTAATCCCCTGCTTCCCTCCCCTCTGGTCAGTATCATTTATTCTTTATTTCCAAGTCTCTGGCTCTATTTTGCTTATTTGTTTGTTTTGTTGATTAGGTTCCACTTATAGGTGAGATCATATGGTATTTGTCTTTTACCGCTTAGCTTATTTCAGTTAGCATAATGCTCTCCAGTTCCATCCGTGCTGTTGCAAAGGGTAGGAGCTCCTTCTTTTCTTTCTGCTGCGTAGTATTCCATTGTGTAACTGTACCACAGTTTTTTATCCACTCATTTACTGATGGGCACTTAGGCTGTTTCCAGCTCTTGGCTGCTGTAAATCGTGCTGCTATGAACATTGGGGTACACAGATAGGGAGGAAAAAAAGAGCCATTTTAACAGTAACATTTTGAAATGCAATTTGTTTAAGGCGTGTGACATCGATGCCAGTTTGAACTCTTTTTCAGCATCATGTTCTGTATAAATCTAAATTAAAACAGAAAGACTCTGTTTTATTTGTTTGTTTGGGGAGGGGGTTATTATTGTTTTACTATGACAATTTAAGCTGAAGTTTTACCAGGCACCTCATTGCCATCATGCTCGTTCAAAGCACAAAAATTATCTGAAGGGAAAAAAAAAGGCTTTACTAGCCCTGGGTGGTGTAACTCAGTGGATTGAGCACGGGCTTGTGAAGCAAAGGGTTACTGGTTCGATTCCCAGTCAGGGCACATGCCTGGGTTGCAGGCCAGGTCCCCAGTAGGGGACACATGAGAGGCAACCACACATTGATGTTTCTCTCCCACTCTTTCTCCTTCCCTTCCCCTCTCTCTAAAAATAAATAAATAAAATATTTTAAAAAAAGGCTTTACTAAATCTATGTAATGACAGTATCAACATGGTTGAATATGGTTAAAAAGTAGTTGGCATTTAAGCTGCAAAAACAATGTAAATACTTTGAACTGTTTTACAGTGCTGATGAAACACTGTTTTGCAATGTTTATCAAATTAAACTTTGTGCTTATTTTAAGCAGAATAAAGACAGACTAATTGTGCCAATGCTTCAGGCTGTTGCAGAGTAAAACTTTGGTGGATGGAAAATTTTAAACTCTACTTTCAAAGGCATTATGAATCTAGCATTTTAGAAAATGTGGGGGAGAATGATTTTTATCATATTTTGACCTTGAATTTTTCAACATTCCAAAGACATGAGCTCATTGAAAGTAGCAAAATTATTTAGTTAACGTTTTAGAGCATATGCCTATGTCCTACTTATTTGCTAATGTAGATGATTCTATTTGACCTATCAACGTTGGTGTGATCTAGAATATGAAATGTTATTCCAGAGTAGCTATTTTAAAGTTGGTGAATCATGCAGGTATAACACAAGATTTTCGTTTTAAAATACAATGGAATATTTGATATTCTAATTTAGGCCTAGATTCTGTTAAATATAAAAAATGGAGACCAAAAGGAAATTATAGGTTAATATCAGAAAAGCAAGGCCTGGAGTGAGGAGGAAAAGAAAAAAAAATCTCTTGATGGTGAATATATTCCTTCACACTGAGGGAAATAACAGAGCTGGATCTGACCAGGGAGTTGGACTGACACATTCTGTTAGAGGGATATAAATAATAGAGAATGCATTGAATACTGGGACATCAAAGGACATTGAAAGACAGTGAAGAAGATTTCAATGAAGAGGACAAAGCTAGGTAAAAGGATGCGTCAGCTTTTGTTACAATAATTAAATATTCAAAAAGAGAACCATTTTATCATGTTCAGGAAGGTAAACAATTGCCCATTTTATATTCCAGCTTATGTAAGCAAGCCAGAGGCATGTAAGCTAACATCAGGGATTTATATTAAGAAATTTCTTCTAGAGAATGTCATGAGCAAGTTCAGGAACCAATCTTAATCTCTTGTGGTGCAATTATAATATTCATGATGCCTCTAAGACACTTCATGTTTGTTCTAAACCATCAAAGAAAGATAAACTGTGTGTTCAGCATAATATGCATTATGTATATAATTAACAATCTAGTCTGACAACTTCTTACGGTGGTCAGTGTTGTAAAGAGACAACCTATGTAGAAAAGGTATGTTCTATAGATCTGTGTCCTATACAGACAGCTGTAGAAACTATCCATGCTGCGCAAAATTCTCCTATACTTACACTTTTTAATATGTTTTCTCTTTATTATATTATAAATCTATAGAAAATCACATGTATTATAGATGGCAATGTGGTTAACTGAAGTTTGGTTTCAGTAGGTATTTCTAAGGTATATACTATGTTCTTGGACTTGTGTTAGGTATTATAGATGCCACAAATTATCTGAATCCTGCCCATAGGAACTAAAAATCACATACGTAGAGAATTACATGAAAGCAAGTACCAGATTGTGTGATGTGTCAGTTGCCATGAATGGTCAAAGAGGGCAAGAATCATTTGGCCTAGGGAAAAAACGGTGACAGAGAGGGCACCTCTTGGTCCATTTTGAAGGATAGGTTGCATTTGGCTTGGTAGAATGGGAATCCAAAATAAGGAAAGAAAACATGGGGTTATGAGCAGACCTTCTTGACTAGAGCAAGGGACTTTTAGGTCTAACTGGGAGATAATTATGCATTGGTTGTTTCTCAGGATTAAAAAATAATAATAATAAATTTTTACTTACTAGATTCCACTTGATTTTAAAAGTATTTACGATGTCTTTGTGCATAGTATACTGCAAGGGAACATAGATTAGAAGTAGGTGAGAAAATGAGATAAAGGTAAAATAAGAGGATGCAAATTGGAGCCCAGAATTGGACTAATACTGACGAGTTTATCACGAGAGTGGCAATCTTGAATATCTGGCTTAGGAAAATGGACTCTTCTGCAGACAGTGGCAGCCCTGAAGGACTAAGATTGGAACAGTGGCACAATAAAAATATATGTTTAAAAAGACCAGGCAGGTGGATTGAAGTGTGCATGCCTTCCACAATGCAGTCTGGTGGTAGGGAGGTTGGTGAGAGGCATGGTAGTTATCCCAAGTTTAGCACAAATCTGGGAAGGTATAACTGAGAAACCTTTCAGAATAAAAGACATCAGGAGTGCTGGCTGATAGAGTAAAGGAGTGCAAGACTGTTCCGAGCTGTTAACTTAAAACAGTTTCTACTTTTAGGCTAGTTTTTAAAATATATTTTATTGATTACGCTATTACATTTGTCCCATTTTTTCTCCCCTTTATTCCCCTCCACCCTGTATCTCCCCCTGGTTGTTTTTTTTTTTTAATCTTTCTCTTTTTCTACATGGCTTTGCCCCAGTTCACACTTGGTGGCACTGTGTTTCTCACACCCTTCACCTTGCAACCTGGCTGTGTTGGGACCATGCTCTAACCAACTGAGCTACCTAGCCAGGGTAAGGATGATCTTTCCCCTTTACATTTTTGACACATCCAATGCGTCGAACTGCTGCCTTCTCTCTGACTTTTTCATTTGGAGCTTACAAAGTCAAAATAGCTATTGCCTAATCTCATGTTTAACTACTGATAAATATATTTCCACTCTTAAATCCCTGTTCCCATAATAGCTGAAAGGCTATTCAAGTAAAAATGAGCAGCAGGCATGCAATTAAAAGTGGAGAAGAACTGACATAAGGTCAGACCCTGGGAGTGAATGAGAACATCTCTTTATGCTGTAGTGTTTGTTCTCTTAACAACCCCTATTGCTCTTCTTCCATGGAATTCACACACGGGTCATCTTATCTGTTCATTAATTTATGGTGGCTCACTGTGGGTAGTCAGTACACTTGGAGATAGGCTGGAGAACAGGGGATGTGCTTGTAATTATTTTGCAGTGAAACACATACATCTCTCTTTTTTATGCACACACATATTCACGTACCCTGTAGAGACAGAGTGTGGTGAGACATTTTGAGTAGACCATGTGTAGACCAAGTAACTGTGATAGTATTAATGATCTAAAAGTCAGAATTTCTTTTTTTTTTGGAAGGTTTTAAAACAATTTATTGATTGGAGGAGAGAGAGAGAAAGAAACATTGATGTGAGAGAAAAATATTGATTGGTTGCCTCCCGTACATGCCTGACTTGGGGTCCAACCTGAAACCTAGCTATGTGCCCTGATGGGGAATCAAACCCTCAGCCTTTTGGTGTCTGGGATGATGCTCCAACCAAACTAAGCCACCCAGCCAGGGCTGTTGTACGAATTTAATTTGATTTGAGCATTTGTCAATAGTGCCGAAAGACTTATAATAAGGATGCCAAAAATCAAAGTAGAGCTGCCAAAGTTGCGAAATTGACTGTGGATTATCATATTGATAAATCAAATAAACGTGTTAATATTTAGATGCTGCCACACTGGTTTTTGTCATCAATGTATGGTTTCCAAGTGGGGAAAGATTTTTATTCTGATGCTTTACAGTTAGATTGCCATAGGATTTTGAGGGTATGTGAAATCTTTGTTTATTAAAAAATCTTTTACTGATGTGTAGAAAACTGGTGAGTTGAAGGGTAGTGCTTAAAATAAGTTTGAGTCAGGTGGGTAACTGTTTTCCGGTAAGCGAAAATGTTTTTGTGTTGCTTGAGATTAATATGTGTGCAGTGGTGAAACCTTGAAAATTGAGTCATATGTATGGTTTTCTTTTTATTGATTTGGGGATAAATTTAGATTTCATAAATATGGCTTACTTAAGTAGCTATAATTCTGGAGTTCAAATCTGGCCACTGAATGAAATTAAAATGGCAGGTTGTAATTCAGTCTGTCCTAGGGAGGCTTGGTGGACTTCAGCTATTGAGTCACATATAATCAGTTCTAGACTAGGGGGTTTACCCTGGCTTTGGGGCTTTAAAATTATGTTAGTAAGTCCTGAGACAGAAAGAAAAGTAGTAGACATGGCTACATTTATTTTATGTCTCCCCTAAAACCTCACCCAATTCTACTTTAAAGACCCAGTCAGGAGTAGGGTACCAAATCATAAAATTAATAAGGATTCTATGAAGTCTGAAAATGTAGATGTTTCTAGTCTGTTTATAAGGCTCAGAAACCTTAGCGAAACTCAGGTATTATTCTTTGTCAGCAGGAACCTAGTGCCCCTGTGACTTGCTCTTTGACTCTTCCAAAACAAAGTAGGTTGTTACAAGTGTGGGTTTTAACGTAGGTAATGTAAATCACTAGACAAAACAACTTACATATAATTTTTCTAACTGTTCCTTTTTGTTATGTATCATTAACACAACTTACTGCATTTTTACAACTCTCATTTATTGACTCTGTCAGAGTGCTTTACAAGACCACCAGGGGAACCTTTTGATTATACAAAGTTGGATTTCCTAAACTTGCTGAATGAGCACCATATTGACAATTTCAGAAGGTCTTAGAAGGGGGAAGTTAGAGTCATTAGAGTTTTGGAGGTTGAGCTTAGTCACAGGGTGGTCTCGGTCGAAATTAGTAAGCAAAGTTAGGATGGGGATTGATTAAATTTGTAAACTGGTCTCCTTGCTGGAATAGTCAGTGATCTTAATTTCGGAAAACAGGAATTCAAGCTGAGTTACTGATAAATTTGTCTGTAGCAGCACTGCCCAATAGAAAAGGACTGCAAGGCACTTAGTCTTGCAGACTAAGACACAAGACATTGTGTCTTGTGAAGACACAAGACATTCAGAATGTTCTAGTAGCACAGTTAAAAGGTGAAACTAATTTTAATGTATTATATTTAATCTGCTGTATACAAAATATTTCAACACCTGATCAATATAAAAATTATTTAGTTATTTTACATTTTTATTGTACTGTCTTCAACCAGTGTATTTCACATCTACAACCCATCTCCATTCATTCTAGCAACATTGTAATTGCTCTCTCTATATATACATAAATGCACATAGTATACATAGTCTTATGCAAGTATATAGTCTCATCTTAGAATAAATGGTTCTGAATGAGCTGGTGTTTAAAAAAATTTGATCTTCGTGTTTTATGTCATGATTTGGCACAGTTTATCAGTTCCGCAAGTTGGGATAGTTTTATAACTTGTGGTTTCTGTTTCTCACTTTTATATATGAATCTGTAGTCTTCATTAGCATGCCATTATTAATAAAACATAGACACAATATACAATTTAAAAGGGGAATGTGTTTTCTTTTTTTTCTTCAGTACTTTCAGGGATCATTTCTGTAGTTCGTTACTAGGGAATGTATTTTCTTATATGCTTAATAGACTATCTACTAGAGTAAGCCTTTGCTTCCAAAATAGATAGAATGTTTCATCAAATTTTCTAAAGCTGTCAAGTATTTTGAACAATGAATATTGCCCAGAAATGGTTAAACATATATTAGGGTGGCCAAAAAGTCCATTATGTGTTTTCATAAAAGACACATTTTTTATTTTCACCAGTAACTATTGATTTGAGTATTTTGTGTATGTCAGCTATCTCCCGCTGTTTCCTTCGAGTGCGGAGAGGCCAGGGGTGCTGCTAAACATCTTACCATGTGTAAGACAGCCCCATAGCAAAGAATTATTTGGCCAGAATGTCAATAGTAATAAGAAATTTCATAAACCACTTTTGACATGTTTGATCATTCATAAAACCTTCTCTATACACTGTACAAATCTTTTGCATTTCAGTTGCATTTTTACCTTTCTTGAAATAATAAAACATAATCTGAAAATGTTGCATATCTTTCTCCATCTTCAGTATTAAAATGGCTGCACAAGAATTCACCAATTTTGATACATTTTTTAAAAAATGCATGCTGATATGACAGCTGTCACAATACAATCTAACAAAATTGTTTCAAATGAAGTTAAAGACAACTAAGCACTACTAGAGTCATCGAATGGAAAAAACTAAACAACCTTTTTGGCTAACTCAATATACTGGACTGCCATTGTTTCTATTAATTTTGCATGATGCTTTCTTTAGGTGACCAAAGCATTTTACATATATTTCATTTGTTATTCCTTAAAGATATTCTTAGGTAGTCCCTTTGAACTTTTTGTGATCAATTTTATTTTATTTTTTTAAGATTTTATTTATTTTTAGAGAGAAGGGAAGGGAGGTAGAAAGAGAGGAAGAGAAACATGGACATGAGAGAGAAACATCTATCAGTTGCCTCTGTTATAGGCCAAGTCTGGGCCAAACCCACAACCCAGGCATGTTCCCTGCCTGGGAATCGAACCAGTGACATTTAGCTTTGTGGGACAATACCCAACCAACTAAGCTGTGTTCATATTTTTAATAAAATTGCTTTTATGTAGGGTAGTGAGTTTTCAATAAAATCATAGCAATTATTTGAATGAAATATACTTTTCAAAGCACTCTATATTCATTGAAGTTTTGTTCATACCTACAGTTTTTCCAAGTGACTATGGAGTGTTCAGAAGTTTATGTATTATTCCTTATAGTCTAAATGTGTGTGCGTGTATGTAATATTTTTCCTTATTCCTTTTGGTCTCCAACAATTTTCTTATTTTCCATTATTTCAAAATACTGTAGATTTTTCATATGCTTTATATGTATATTCAGTGACATTTAGTTGAATGCAATTTATTTGCTACTTGCCTTTTTCACAGTTCCATAGTTTGCACCCTGTAAATTGTACCTGACTTTACCTTGGTTCATTATTACATTATGAAAACAGAATTGAGGTTCATTCTGAACTTCCATACTGTGATGTATGACCAACTTCACCTTCCTGCCTGATGACAGAGAAGGATAGTATTCACTTGCTTATTTTCTTAATTCTTATTTCATGCTTAGTTTATTCTATGTAGTGCACTAAGTGGTTTACAAATATATTCATAATATCCATTTAGGGAGGATATTATTATCTACATTTTTCATATGAGAAAACTGACCCATGGGGAGGTTAACTAACTTCTCCAATTCTATTGAAGTTTTAGTGCTTGTAATGTGCTGTGATTTATGAAATTATACTTTTACCTAACTGAAGAGCAGCAGAGTGTTATAATTCTGGCTACCAGTAGCTATTCCAGTGAAAAGACTGATTATCTTGTATATACAGTTGTATGAATAGTGATTTCTGTCTGCTTTTCTCTTTTCATTTCTTCTTGGTTTTTCTCTACTTTTTCCTTCCTCAAATTCTTTAAAGAAATTCCTTTTTTGAGTCTTTGTTTTTAGAATATTATGTATACCCTGTAGTGTCATTAAATAAAAATACTTACAACATTGCCACTATGCTTGATTGTTTTTAGATTTGCCTCCAGAAAACATTTATATTCCAGTGATAGTAGAGTCTATGAAAAGAGGAATACTATGTATTTATATATAAACATGTATTTATGTTTATATATTTATAGTAATCCCCCTTATACGTGTGATATAGCCCCCAGTAGACTGAAAATGTGGATAGTACCAAACCTTATATATAATGTTTTTTTCTGTAAATATATACTTATAATAAAGTTTAATTTATAGATGAGGCACAGTAAGAAATTAAAAATAACTAATAATAAAATAAGACAGTTATAACAGTAAGGTATAATAAAGGTTATGTGAGTGTAATCTTTCCCCCAAATCTTATTGTACTATACTCACTTTTTCACTTAAAGGAAACACTTCACAGGTATGTCTGAATTGGCAGCATCATTTCTCTTCTGCCTTGGAGCCATTATTAAGTAAAATAAGGATTATTTGAACACAAGCACTGTGTTACTAAGACAGTCAATCTGATAACCAGAACGGCTGCTTAGTGACTTAAGGAGCTGGATGCATATACAAAGGTCTGTCCAGAAACAGTATGGCCAGTGTTAATATAACAAAAATGGTTTGCGTGGCATTGATACAACCTGAGTCAAGGAGAGTGGACTGGAATGTGCATGTGTGAACAATGATGACTTCACTGTACTAGTCAGTGGGAGTGGTAGATGCTCTTGAGTGAGCATGTGTACTGTGTGGCCATCACATTCAAAATGACTGAGTGAGTAGAGGAACAAATCTGCATCAGATTTTGCATTCAGCTTGAACATTCCCCCAGAAACTATTTGGATAATTCAGAAGGCCGAAGCTAAGGGCATCTGGTGATTGGCAGCTTTATCACAACAATGTGCCCACTCATGCATCAAGTCTTGTGCAGAGGTTTTTTGGCAAAACATCAAATCACCCAGGTGACTAAGCCCCTCTACTGCCCAGATTTGGTGCCCTGTGACTTGGCTTTTTCTCAAACTAAAATCGCCTTTGAAAGAGAGGAGATTTCAGACCCTCGATGAGATTCAGGAATATACAACGGGACAGCTGATGGTGATTCCAGCAAAGTATTTTGCAGAGTGTTTTGAATAGTGGAAGAGATGCTGGGAGAACTTGTGAGGTCCCAAGGTGCCTACATTGAAGGGGACTGAGGCGTCATTGTCCTGTGTACAATGTTTCTTGTATCTTGTATCTTCAATAAACGTCTCTATTTTTCATAGTATAGGGAGGGATATTTTCTGGACAGACCTCATACCATGTGATAACACTGGACAAAGGAATGATTCATGCTCTGGGTGGGATAGAGTGGGGCAGCGTGAGGTTTCATCATACTACTTGGAACAACAAACAATTTAAAACTTAGGAATTGTTTATTTCTGGAATTTTCCATTTAACATTTTTGGGTTGCAATTAACTGTGGATAATAAACCACAAAGGTGAAACAATGGATAAGAGGATGACTGTATTTATGTTCCTATTTATAAATTTCTTATATTGGTTTTTCACTCTTTAAAGGGCAATAAATGTTTCCACACACTTTGGAAATACAATTAATTTTTGTCATTTGAATCAATTGGAGAACCTTCAAGTAGCTATCCCTTCAAAGGAGGTCCTACTTTGATTACTTTTCATAAGCAAATTATTACTTCAAATCTTAAGTACACTTTTTCCCCCAAATAGGGGAAAACACAGATTGAAGTAAAAACAGTGTTTTTGTTTGTCTTTTTAATAGGTATGAAAGAGATTTTAAATTATAGACTTAAAAAAATAACTTTAGAATTATTCCTTTTTGCTTTCCCTTGTTCCCAGGAATTCAGCTTTATGAGTAAGAAACAATAATATAAGAAGGTACACTTCTTAACACACACACCCCACACCAGGATGAATAGAAAAATATTCATTAGATAATAACAGAAATGAGAATTATTAACTAGGAATGATTCTCATCCTAGAAGCAGAAGAACAGAATGGTTCTAAGGCTCTGAATTCCCTGGGTTTGACTCCTGTCTCATACTTTTCGTGTGATATCTTTAAGCCTCAGTTTTCTCATTTGTAAGAGGGGGAGATAATAATAGTATTTACTTCCACAGGCTTTTGTGAGGAGGAAATGAGATAAAGCATGTGAAGTGCTTAAAAGACGATGAGGCACATAGCCAATATCGATCAGTTCTGCTATTATTTAATTCCAAGAGTTTCTGATAGCCCTGCTGTTGGTTTAAGAAGAGGAGAAAGGTTCTGGGATATGTTGAAGTGGATAGGGCATGCTAACTAAGTAGGCTCAAAAGAATACCTTAATGAGGTTCAGATGAGCAAGGATGTATGTGGAAATGTGTTGTGAGATATGAAGTACTCCATATAAATAACAGGTAATATGGGGATATTAGATTGTACCCTTAATATGGTGGAAAATGAATATATACAGATATAACTCAACAGATAATGCTAACATTTCTCTTTAGGTCCTCAAAATTGAATACCAGAGAAAAGATTTAAGGGAGCAAAAAAAAAAAGGTCTTCAAAATAAAGTTGGAATTGTTTATGATACAATGTTATTCTGACAGTATATACATTCATACACAAATTAACCTGATGCTATCCTGGAGTGTTTGCTAAGCTACTTTCTTAATGTTAATAGTATTTACAAATTAAGTCTCATCTATTTATAGCCTACAGCCTATATATATCCTTTGAAGAATTCCTTATTGGGTCCTTACAAATTTCTTGAGAAAGTTGGGCCCTGGCGTTTGTGCAAATCTCTGTGCCTCTGGAAGCCTTTTTGATTTCTCCATTGTTAGTGCTCCCATAATGCCAAGCACACAGCTCTGTTACTGCATTAACCTCATTCGGTAGTGATTATCTATAAACTAGACAGCTGGCTTCTTGTGGACAGAGACTGCGTAGAACTTTTTTTTATCTTTAATGATCTGGCATATTCAAGTTCCCCCCAAATATATGTGGAATAAATGAAGAAAGAGTAAAACAGCCTTTAGACACTTGGCAAAATTTTGTTAGTGCCAACATTTGAAAGTAATAAAGAAAGATGCTCTCAAAAATATTCTGTAATACAGACATTTTGGAAATTCTGACTGAACTTCCCTTAATCCAAATTACTAAATTTTACTTTATGATCTGTGAAGTACCTTAACATAGCATTACTAGAATGATACAGGGTCCATTTTGAAGTAAAAATTTTAAACTTCCCAAGTACCAAATATTTTAATGAATGCAGATGCTTTACATTTTAGATGCTTATTAAAGCATCTAAAGCATGATTGTCTTAAATGTGGTAACATTTAAAGGGAGGGTAAGGTTAAGGATTTATAAGTATGTAAAGTTCTTTCCTTCCTGAGATGTTTACATAACAAATAATTTGTGTATGGTTAGTCTTCTTCAAGGACTCCTGATTCGTATTAAGAACTGAATTTAAAATTTAGTCTCCTCATCTGTAAAATAGAGATTACAATACCTACCTCATAGGACAGTTGTGAAGATTAAATAAAATAATCCAAGTAAAGGACTCAGCACAGGGTCTGGCACATATTAATCATCCTTTATCTAGTAGCTATGACTTGTTGTACGACTACAAAGCTTGTTATGAAAAGCAATATACACTTCCATTTCCTCTCCCCAGATACAGATTGGTAGCTATTCTTATAAAGAAGCTTTATCTTATGTCACAGATGAGTTGGACAAAGGGGGCTAGGGAGTAAGCCCGTTCAAATTTAAAAACAATAAAGCTTTAAAAATGGTTAAGAGAGTTTGGGCTTTTGACCATACAATACTATTATATTTGTTTGGTTACTTAATTGATTTTTATTATTGGTCTCATCTGGAATCAGACTTGCACAATGAACTGGAGATGCTGGGATTTTTTGTTTGTTTTCATTTCTTTGTTTTCCCTTCTCTTTCTATTAGAAGAGAAAGGTTCGGAAAAAGAAAAAAAAATAATGTGCTCCTCCTTCTCTGGTCCCAGTCCATCAACTTGGAGTGGATTTTGTTTTTGGTACTCACCAGATTCCTTGCTTAAAAGTAAACACACGTGCACATTTTTGACCTCTTCAGTGGTGGCCAGGGAGTGATTGTGAAGGACTATAGTCCATAACTGTTAATCTGTGTGTACACTGGGCATGACATTCATTATCTGTTGGTTTCTGAAAGGGGGAAGAGCCCTAGGCAGCTGCTAGTCCAAATTGGCACAATGTTGCTTTATTGCTTTCATTGCCAGAGGACTATTTGCATAAAAGCAGCTGTGTTTTTGCTGCTAAGTTTTTAAATACAAGGATCATAAAGGGTAATGGGGCCACAGCAGAAGCATTTGCATAGTGGCCTCTGTCACATTCTGGTGAATCTGCCAATTCTGCTGTGTATCTCTTCACCTAACTGTTCAAGTCAAACAGCAATTGAAATGAACAGGGTTGGGCAGACTTTGGTGCTTATTCATACAGGTATCAGTTACCGTCTAGTAATACTTCTAGGTAGTTGCTGGAGTACATCATTCTTTAAAATGTGTCATGGTAAATAGGATGAGCTCCGTCTCTGAAGATCACAGTACATTACTGTAAAACAAATCTCTGGGATTAAAAAACTCATAAGAAACAATGGGAGACATGAGAAGATGCTGTTTGTGGGTAATATGGCCAATAACTGCCTGTAACTCTCAGAGGAACATTAAAGACACCCATAGAAATGTAAATGACACACGTTGTGGCATTAGTTATTTGACTGGCAGTAGGTTTGTCTTTTGAGCTTTATTGTTCTCTGGTTTAGGTTTAATTACCTGAGTCCTTTAGTACTCCTGAATGATAATAGCTGGAATCAAGACTTTGCCTTCTTTCAGTCACAGTTCAAGAAAGTTATTAGGTGTTACGTCCTATAATGAAAATAGAAAATTTGCAGGTAATGTCATAGTTCCTATTTAAACCTTAGAAAAGTGCTTTAAAAAAGTAATAGCTTTACCCTGACCCACGTGGCTCAGTTTGGTTGGGCGTCATCCTGCAAAGCGAAAGGTTACAGGTTCAATTCCTGGTCAGGGCACATGTCTGGGTTGCAGGATCAGCCCTGGTCCGAGCGTGTGCAAGAGGCAACCAACAGATGTTTCTCTTTCATATCAATGTTTTTCTCCTCTCTTTCTCTCTTCCTCTCTCTCTAAAATATAAATAAATAAAATCTTTAAAAAATAATAGCTTTATTGAGGTATAACACATGCTATGAAGTTTATTCACCCTTTTAAAGTATACAATGCAGTAACTTTTAGTATATTTATAGAATTATGTGTCAGGCAGTGCTAATTCTAGGACATCTTCACTGCCCCAGAAGGAATCTGTACCTATTAGCAGTCAATCTCCATTTCCTTCCTGACTCCCCTAGCCCTTGGCAATGACTAATCTACTTTCTGTCTCTGTGGGTAATTTGCCTATTCTGGACATTTAATATAGTTGAAAATATACATATGATTATTTGTGACTGACTTTTTTTCTCTTATCCTAGTGTTTGCAGGTCCATTCATATTATAGCACATACTAGTACTTCATTTCTTTTTATTGCCAAATAATATTCAGTTGTATGGATATACCACAATTTGTTTATTCATTCACCAGTTTGTAGGCATTTGGGTATTTTCCAGTTTGGGGAAATTATAAATAGTTGTTTCATAAAGGTGTTATAAACATTTGTATACAGATTTTGTATACAAATGTATACAAAATGTTTTGTATATATATTGTATACAATATGTTTTTATTTATCTTGGGTAAATACTTAGGAGTGGATTTGCTAGTTTACAATAGTGTATCTTTATTTATGTTTTGTATACAATATGTTTTTACTTATCTTGGGTAAATACTTAGGAGTGGATTTGCTAGTTTACAATAGTGTATCTTTAAGTTTATAAGTAATTCCCAAATTGTTTTTTCGAAATGGCTCTATCATTTTGCATTTCCACCAGCTATTTATGAGATTTCTGGTGGTTCTGTGTCCTAATGAGCATTTGGAATTGTCGGAAGTTCGTCCATCCTTCCTTCCTTCCTGCCTTTCTAGTAGGTGTGAGGTCTTTGTTAGTTTCAAATGGAAATCTTGCAATGTGAAACCATCGTAAGGAACATTTAAATGTGAAGCAGGCATTTACTGATTGCCTTTTATGTGCCAGGCCCTCTGCTAGATGATGAGCATATGTAGAAGTAAGATACATCTCTGTTCTCATAAAACTGACAGTTTGTTGAGGATGAAAGGTGTGTAAAGAAGTAATTATAATAGACTGAGTAATTGTTATAACTGGAGCTAAAATATTGGGGTTGGGAAGGAGAGTCCAGCTCTACCTGGAAGTGGTCAGTTTTGTGGAAGGATTTTGACATTTGTGATCAGGTAAAAGGAAAACAGTATGAGGAGCTACATGTACCTTTGCATAATATTCTAGGATAGGTTGTGGTTGCAAAGGTCAAGCTTCCCCTACATTATCATGCCTAATATGCTGGCTAACAACCTTGTGATTTGAAGCAACACCAGGTAGTCTCATGCACAATAACCAGGGAAAAAAAGCAACTTTAATTTTTGTAGTTTCTTGAAGCCTGTTCTTTTGACTATGGTAGTTACTCCTTTTCCTTTCTGTATCTTTCCTGAGTCTGTCTGGCTCAGACCTAGGTCTCACTTTCTGCCTTTTACCTAGCACACTGTTTAACTGTGTAATCTCTCCTCTTTTTAAGTGCATATGTACTTAGCTCTGAATTGTTTACCATAGTCAGAAGTGGTAGCAGTAGGCATTTGTACTTTTTGTCCAGTTGACCTCTTCAGCATTCACCTGGCTAGATTTGGCCTTAGTATGTAGGTCATTTCAGGTGAACAGGTGATTCCAAGAGCCATCTTTCCCTATGTCTGATGAACTGGGCCTCTCATCTAACCTGCATGGAAAACAATGAGAAAAGCTATGAAGGAAGATTGGGGAGGGGAGGGAACAAGAACAGATTAGGTGAAAATTGCTGGGTTGTGCTTCACGTTGTCATGCTCATCTAGTTTGTGAGCATCTCTGAGCAGGTGAAACTATCCTCTTGCTTTTTTTTTTAACTTCTCGAGAATCTGAGCTTGATTTGCTGTTATGCACTAGGAAAAATGCCATCTGCTAAAAAGGTTGAAGTAGTTGGAATTAGTCATCCTCAAGAAAAAGATGAGGAAGTTGTAATTTGTACATTATAATCTTATTCCAGGCTATATTGAGGGTTCTTGAGAATTTCTTGTATGGAATACTGGGTTTAACAGTAAGTTTAAAGAATATTAAAATTCAGCCCTGGCCAAGCATCGTCCCATACACTAAAAGGTTGAGGGTTTGATTTCCAGTCAGGGCACGTGCCTAGACTGCAGGTTCAGTTGCCGGCTGGGGCATGTACTGGAGGCAATGCGGTCCAAGGCAGCTCTTCTACTTACAGTGTGGCCCAGAGATGCTGAAAGGTAGGACACCCTCATTAAGAGCAAATGTATGTCAAGCTGTTCAGTACTGTAGTAAAGTTCAGTTTGGTTTAAGAACCTCATGCTTTTGATAGGTGCCAAATAACATGCTGACAAATAACAGCACTGATTGGTTTAGAGCATCATTAAATGTCCTATTGAGTTCTTCAGGGTACTTTTTTAAAAAAGATTTTATTTATTTTTAGAGAGCAGGGTGGGAGAAAGAGAGGGAGAGAAACATCAATGTGAGAGACACACATTGTTTGCTTGCCTCTCGTACGCTCCCCAACCCGGGGACGGAACCCACAATCCAGGGATGTGCCCTGTCACGGAATAGAACTGGTGACCTTTTGCTTTGTGAGATGACACCCAACCAACGGAGCCACACCAGTCAGGGCCTTCATGATTCCTTTAAGCAGATTCTGTGCTTCAAATCACATGTTGACTTTTTGGATATGTATTTCCTCCTCGATTTTTACTCAGGCTGCCAAGTTCATATATTTTTGTTTCATTATTAGTGGTATCCTTCATAAAAACTGGGGGTCAGGAAACCATTGTGCCAACCTAGGCCAAGCACAGAAGAGATGCAGGTAAAGGGCCCAACAAAAATTTTGAGAAAATTGGGAGTTGAAAAAGAAATCTCAAAATCAGAAAAATTTTTTGTAGACTGTACACTGGGATGATTACTTGATTCTCTTAACATAGTCAGCATGCATTTACTTGGAGGAGGGATGTGTGTATGGTTGGGTGGTGGAGAGGCAAGAATAGTTAATATTTATATTAAAAAGGGTCTGATCTCAGTAGGACAATATTGGTCAAAGTTTCAGAACAGTATGTATACTTTTATGTTTAATAGAAAGTAACAGAAAACATTGTATACTTTCTGTGGGTACATATATAAGAATATACAGGGTCCAGCACAAATAACACCCCTTTTTATTACAAAATCTTTTATTACAAAATTATGATCATGTAACTGTAACATAACAGTATCACACTCAAGCACACCATATAACATTTTAGGTGAAATGTTCAAATTAAAACTATAAATTATTACACCCATTTTATTACCCTGTCAACCACACTCAAGCAGGCATTACTTCTGCTGGACCCTGCATTTTAAACATCTGAAAGAAAACATGCCCAATGTACACAGTAGTCAGAAGAGAGCACGAGAAGGCAGGGTTGGAGGCGCTTCCTCTCCTGTGATAGCCTTTGAGTGTATGCTGGAGAAGAATAGGTTCATATATTAACTATATGATTGAATATCCATTTAAAAAATAGGTAAGACATAGTCATTATTTTGAAATAGTGTTTATAATGTAGACAAGGAGTTGAGATGATCTCAAATAGTGTCATCTAGTTAGAAAGTACAAGCAGTTGGGTAGAAACTTAGAAATGGCTAATTTTGTGGGTTAAAACTTTCTTATGTGTCAAATGCATTTAACTTTGGAATATTTCATCCATACATATGTTGAAGCTGTATGATAAATAGGAGAACCTTCTTTCAAGAGTTCCTTCTTTTGTTTTTTTATATATTTCATAACCCCATTGATCCTTTCCTAGCCCTTTCAAACATCTATCCACGTTTTGATTTTTGATCCTGTCTGTGTCCCTTGCTTCCCAGCCAAGCCACCATTGTTCACTGCACACATGGCAGATGATCAGTGCAGACGCATTAGAACATGACCGGAGTGCACTGGACAGACCTGGGTTCACAGCCTGGCTTCCGACCAGCTTTGTGACTTTACAGACAGTTAAAGTCTGGGCAGTTACTACGTAGCCTTTGTGAGCCTCAGTTTTCTCCTCTGTGAAATGGAGATGATGCCTACCCTGCAGGGTTGTGATAAGAATTGAGATTATGTCCATAAAAGGTTTAACCCAGTGCTTGGCATATAGTAGGCGTCATGATTAACTTTAATTTTTTGGTTCTAGAGCTGCTTTTTTCTCAGATGCCCTTGGCCTCTTGTATCTGTCTATAAGACAGGAAATGTCTGGAGGTGAGCCAGAAAGAGTAGAAAGGTTCCTGGGTTTCTCTCTCAAGGAAAAGACAGGTGCAAGGGATAAAGCTGGTAGCAGAGGCAGGTGCAGACGCGTGCTAGAGGATAGATTAAGCTGCTGATTGAGTTTAACTAGTTGTCAGTTCAAGAAGGGTTACTGACCAAGGGCAAGTAAGAGTGGCAGGGTTGGGGTCAGAGAGTCCTCTCTCTGATTGTGTCACTATTAGGTTGAAGGGGATGTCTATGAATGGATTTAAGGAAGAGTAGGAAGAAGTGAGGGAGGCAGTACAATGAATGTCATTTAGAGCACAGTCTAGGTTTGACTGGCTTTGAGCCCTGGCTCAGCTGCTTACTAGCCCTGTAACCTTGGGACAGTCCACTTAATCTCTTCAAGATTTAATAGTGGAATTTCTAACACGGGGATAAAAATTACCTACCTCATAGAGTTGTGAGGGAATGAAGGCATTTAGCATGCTTAGAACAGTGCCAGGCACATATTAAGTACTTGAATAATTTATTAATATATTAAGTCAAGCTGGGGAAAGAAAGAAAGCAGAGCTATTGAGCTGTTCGGTGGGGGTGGACTGCGTATGTGTACAAGAAACTAGTAACATCTGTCACTGGTTATATTCAGATAAAAAAGAGTCAATAATGGGATGCATTATTTATAAATGTTCTAATAACTTCCTGCAGTGTTTGCTAGTTAAAAACAAATGAGAATGATGTTTCCCTTATTTTCCCTATATCAGAAACAAAATGTATGAAAAAAGACTAAAAAGGTTAGTTGTCATTTGTAACTTTTGTTGCTGAATGGTAAATTGTGGTTACTTCTAGGCATAATTTATGTGAATTTCACTGCAGATTTTTTAGTTTTTCTATCCTTTTTCTGTTTCTTACAGGCTTCCTGGTTGGTCAGTCAGTTATTTCAGCAATGTTTACTACTAGTAAAATAAAAAGGATGCAACAAATATAAACTGATGAGGCATAGATAGAATTAACTTCAGTGAGAAATAATTCTCTCAGCACTGATATTTGTTCAATTAAGAAGCCTCTGCAAATCCTGTCATTCATTTCACATGCCATATACTTTCATCTGTGGAGCACTAGTGAGCCTTGTTAGGTTAGCATCCGTGAACCTCTGGGTTTTTCATCTGTGCCCCAGTACTCTGACGTGGCATCACAGAAATCTCTGTATTATCCCTAACGTTTCAGTAGCCACCATGATACAAATGCTTTGTTGTACATCCTGTCATTTAGTGTTGAAAACAACCGTAAAGAGAGAATTATTATCACCCCTATTTTATAGATGAAGATAATCAAGGCATAAAAATTTTCCAGAGTGACACACCAGCATGTGGCAGAGCCAAAATGTGAAAATCAGGTGTCTGATTTCAAAGCTGGTGCTTTTAAAAACCAGACCACCAGCTGCCACAGTCCATTTGGGAGACGGCAGGGCTGCTTTGGCAAAGTGGCCAGGCTTACTGTTGGTGCTGTCCTCCTAGTCGCTTCCCTTATTTTACTGCCCCAGTTTATGGGTCAGATTTATGAGTGTAAAGGTGTAACTTGAAGAATCATCCAGACTAGTGGTGCTCAAATCAGGCCAATCACCTGGGACATTTATTTTTTTTTAATTATGATTAAGTGGATTTTAACTGGAGATTAGGAACCTATATTGAAACTGTTTTACAGGTGATTTTGATACTCTCTGATAGGTGTGGGAACCACTTCAGATACATGAACGCCCTCCAAACATCCCCTCTAATTTTCCTGACAGGTAGTCGTCCAATGCCTGACATTTTCATCCGACAGGAACTCACTACCACTTTCCCAGGAAGGTCATTTCATCAGTGATTAGATGCAATGCAATGCTTCTGTAGAGCCTTCATTGGATAGTCCATATAGATTAGAATAACTTTTGGGCAGATTTTTGTACTCCTTAGGTATTAGTTTTGAGGTCAGATCCAGACTTGAATGATCTCTGAACCTCATCTCCCTCAGTGTAAAATGAGTATATTGTTACCTACTTTGAAGATTATATGAAGAATTAAATGAAAAAAAGGAACTGTCCTGACTGGGAAGATCTCATAGGCCTTCCACCAGCCGTTTCTTATAGTCCCTTCACTTATCAGCCTCCCTTTAAATAGTTGCACATCTGCAGCATTGGAAGCGTGGACACGTGTGATAGAAGGTCCTCTATTTATTATGGGATTGTCAGTATCGTAAATAGGTTGTCATTTTGCCCCTTCATCAGCATACTTTTTTATCTTTGGCTTTTTCTTTGGGCGAAGAATGCAATATCTCTTACAGGGAAAGATAAACCAGCATTTCTGGAAATTCAGCTTTACTCCTTAACTCAGGGGTGTCAAACTCATTTTCACCGGGTGCCACTTCAGCCTCGAAGTTGCCTTCAGAGGGCCGAATGTAATTTTAGGACTGTATAAATATAACTACTCCTTAACAGTTAAGGGAGAGCTTGGCGCTGCCGCTTGATAGAAACAAGGTGCCGGGCTGGATAAAACAAGGTGGAGGGCCAGATTTGGCCCGAGGGCCCTGTGTTTGCCACCTGTGCCTTAAGTAATTAGAGTTTCCACCGATGACTTGAACCCAA
Source organism: Carollia perspicillata (assembly GCA_004027735.1). Classification (NCBI taxonomy): domain Eukaryota; kingdom Metazoa; phylum Chordata; class Mammalia; order Chiroptera; family Phyllostomidae; genus Carollia; species Carollia perspicillata. Next base: position 22,884 of record PVKM010015753.1, read on the forward strand.
AGCAAAACAAATGATCTCCAGGAAGACTTTAAAGGTAAAGGAAGGGACCTTAAATTATTTAGAGTGCAAAGTGGAGAACCAAAGAAAATATTCTGAGTCTCTTATCCTACAGTAGAAACAAATAACTGATGAATGCTAAAAAGAAAAAAATGGGGTGGGGGTGTGTCAGCATCCTACGAAATGTTGAATACTAACTCTTTGGCAAACAATGTGAGTAAAATAAATACTTAAGTAATTTCAACCTAATTCTCACAGGTTAAGAGCCCATTTTTACTAATGAGAATATGGAGGCCATTGAGAGTAACTGAGACAAACCTTATTATACCTGGTTACATGGCAGGTCCATATTAAGACACCTAGAAATTTATATTGTGAGTTTTTAAAAAAAATTGTAATATTCACATACCCAGATATATGTTCTTAAAGAAATAGATGCTACTTAGTTTCCACTGTACTACATACATTCCTCAGTCAAAACAGCGGTCATACTCTTGTTATAATTGGTTATGTGTGTCTCTCCTAGTTACTTACAAACAGGGACTAGGCTACAGCATTTATTTCTGAACTGCCAGGACCTAGTAGGGGAGTGGCCCTCGACTCAAGCATTAAAGGTTTGTGAAATCTGTGCCCTCCACCCCTACTCCTCATCTGTAAGTTAAAAAAAAAAAGTATAGGGTTGTCAGGGATATTAGAAATAACCTAGCTCAATCCTCTCCTTTGTATAAAGGGAAGAATTTCAGGTACAGACTAGAGAGGTGGATCATGATCTAACCAAAAGCACCCACTTGATTATAGTCGTTTCGGCACTCTTACCTCCGTGTTCTTGGTTCAGGGCTCTTCTTGGACCTGCATGCATATGTACTGCATTCATTTATTCAATAATCCTCTGAGTTTTCTTTTTTTTTTTTAATGCTCATTGCTGAGGAAATGTCACCTAGCTTTCTGCCTCCCTGGATAGGTATACAGCTATGCTTTCCAGAAACCAGAAGAAAGCAGCTTTCCAAGGGTTTAAGACTTAACCTAGAAAACGGTCATTGTAGCTGAGGTTTTTAGCTATTGTATTCTTTTTTGTTCACGTGGGGAGTCATTTTGTATTCTGTTGTTCATAGAAGAGGATAAGTGATCATTTGCAAAGCTGGATAAACTGTTCAAGATCCTGAAAATAGTCTCTCATTGCTATAGTTTGATTTGCGTGGTTGTTCAGCTGTATGTTTGTCTTGTTATTCTTAAACAAAAACAAACTAAACCCGTCCTATAGTAATCAGTTAGGCCATGAGCTGCACTTCATTTTAGGCTCAGACTACTAAAAATAATGTACCAGTGATTATCTCCTATGGGCTTGTGTGAAATGTGGCAGAACAATTATTTTTTTCTTAGTTTGCATTAGCTTTCTGGTTGCAAAATCTTTTTGACTCTAACCTCATGAAAACACTACATTGGGTTAAAGTTTTTCATGTGAATGCTTTTCAAAAGGTAATTTTAGTATTTGACCATACTGTAATTATTAAAATGTATATTTAATGTAATGGACCTTATTATCAGTAATAAATGTTAAATATCCAGTTGAATTACATTGAAACTAGTCACCTTTTGGTTTTTCAGGGAAGTGAGTCATTTGTAGACTAATAGTTCTTAAACATAGTCTTCCTCCAGAGGAAAAAAATCTGCATTCATTTGAAAAGAATCTTCATTTGACAGGGGATACAGTGTATGAAGGACAGAGGACAAATCCAATTCACTTGACTCTGCCTTTTAAATTTATTTTTTAGTTCACTTGAGCGAAAGTCAGTCTGAAGTAGTGGAACACATGCATGAAAGAATATTAGGGAAAATTTGCAATTTAAATAATAAAGAAAACTTGTATTAAACTTAATGTTGCCAAGTCATGCATTTTTTTAAAATTCCAGCATTCATGTAAGTTTACTGTAATTCTGAAATAACTCATTATTTTTTTAAACTCATTATTCTTAATGAAAAGAATGACTGTGTGTTATTAGAACTATTTGGAACTTTAATTGATGTCATCAATACATGGCAAGGAGGAAATGATACAGTACTGATTTTATGAATTAATTTTATGTGTTATCTTGTTCTGTGTTTTTATTTTTAGGACCGGAGTAGGCCCTATGACACTTTTAACTTGCACTCGTTGGAGAACTCCTTAATGGATATGATAAGGACTGATCATGAGCCTCTGAAAGGTAAACACTACCCTCCCAGTGGCCCACCAATGAGTTTCGCTGATATAATGTGGAGGAATCATTTTGCAGGTTAGGAATATTCATATGTCCATTCCTTGCTTGGTGTTTTAAACAAAAATCAGCTGTTTAATCATTGTGATTTTTTTTTGGTCTTGTTTGTTTTGTGTTTGTTTTTGTTTGCTTCTGTAAAGCATTGTGGAATGTATTTAAAATTGATTTTTTTAAAAACCTGGGCTCAGCTACCTATGATTTTCAAGGTTGATTGCTTTAATCATAATGTCTGGCAGAAGCATGTGTTGGGCAGCTGAGGTTGCAGTAATAGCATGAGACCAGAAGCCAAATTTTCTGGGCTTTGTGCATTTGGAATCCATAGTTGAACCTGAATAATTCATTTATGCTCAAGTATACATACTGCTAGGAAATATGAGATGTAGTAAACCAGTCTCCACAGACTACTTCAGAAAACTTCATAGAAATGGGTTTCGTTTTATTATAATATAGTCAATTTCCTAAAATAGGAAGTAACACCGCACAGACTTAGCAGCAGCCAGCAACACCTTTGTATTCTCTAGGGTAAAAACACAACAAAAATGTCTTAAAGTGTATAAATGTTTTGGGTTAAATATAAGTCAGAAAGGCCCAATGTCAGCAGTACTAGGACTTCTATTTTTATAGCCCATGTAAATTCAGGATAGAGGCTGATGTCTTTTTATGGGTTGTAGGATGTTTTAGGGGCCCTTTGGTATTTTTCAATACTGTAATGGAAATTTTCTGTTGAAATATCCACTGTGCTTGGGGTTAGAGCCTCACTATCTGGAAACTGTAGAGTTAGCCCTACTGGGTTGCCCATCTTGTGTGAACCCTTCTGTCCTCTGCAGTTGTGAGGAATTGATTCCCTTCCGGTCCTTCCCAGGCTCTCTTAGGGCGTGACTGGCTGTGAACACCTGATAGTCATTTCCTCAAGCCCCACCAGAAATCTGTTTCATCCTTTTCTTGTCACACTCACGATTTTCTGCTGCAGTCCTCAATTTCCAGTGAAAAGAAAGTAGTTAACAGACTATAAAGAAAAGAAGGGATTTTGAGAAAAGCCATATTTTAAAGCCTTCAGAAGTAGAAAAAAAAAGCTATCATTTATCCATGGTTGTATTTAGTCACTGACATTTACCATGTCTGTCTTCAGTCAAAAGATTAGGTACGTGGTAATTTAAAACATGTTCCACTTAGAAGTCAGAATGATGTTAAAAAAAGAAGCCAGTGATATTCACAGACGGTTTTGTGTTTTTATTATCTTCTAAGGCTGCATTTGTCTTCTTTCTCTACCTGGAACAGCTGTAAGCCTCTTCTTATCTGAACTATTTAGCCCTTGTGCTTTATGCATACCTGTCTTGTCTTAGTCTGTATTCTTTTCTTCCAGCAATAAAAGATTATAAAAGCATCTCAGATTGTAGTCTGTAAAATAATTATCCACAATTTTGTGGATATTGTTTAAGCAGGCGCTACCGTGCCCCAGAGGGGCCTTTGGAGAGTAGCCCCAGCAAAGTGTAAGGAGCGTGTCTCACTGTGGGGTAATGTAAATGCCTCATTCCAATTGTAGTGGCCAGTTTTTTTGTTTTTGCGGGTTTTTTTGCATGTCTAACTACCTCCGCATAAATTTCTTCACTATACTTACCAATGTGGGCTTTCATCTGTAAAAGCTTTCTGCATTGTACTTATAGATATATGTCCTAATAAATTGGAAGGCATTAAATATGTACTTTTTTACATCCTCAATATAGTTGCAACTTCTCAGTTCATCACACCACCACATTGATTTCCTATGAAAGGACTACTGGCCACGTTCAATTACATCTTCACATCATTGTTCCCTTGTTAGAGTGTTTGAGCTTCCTGCTTCCCTTTTGTAGCTAGGAGACTTTTAGACCTGATTTATGGCATCATGTGTTTGATCCTTTCTCCTTCAAATAAATAACAAAAAGTTCATTTAAAAATAAAGGAACATTGTGATGGTGTATCCTTTATTTTTCTGTTTCCCACATAATAATCATTACCCATGTTTTTATCTGGTCTTTATAATTTATTGGTAGCTCTAGACTTTGGACTTTCAGGTTATTTCCAGCTTTTTCTTCATTGTAGGTAATGCTGCCATGGATGAGTTCTTGCACATAGCTTTTTCTTAGGGAAAATTCATAGAGAGGGTTTCTGGGTCAAAAGATGTAAACATCTACTCAATTAAAAATAAAAAGATGTTACCATTACCATCTAGGTGAATTGAGCTTTAAGAGAAACGTGATAGGCAGAAAACCACCATGTGGCTTCTGTGTGAGTGTCTAGAAACACCTCCCTTGGCCCACTCTATTTTTCCTCCTATCTTCAGTGGCCTCTTCTCCCACTTGAGCATGGTAACACAACTTTGAGGGTCTCAAAACTCAAATTATAGAGTCACTGGTTTTTTTATATGCTTGTGTGTTGTGGTGTTTTCCTCTAGAGATCAATTTGCTTTAGAAAACAATACATTCTTTCTCATTGTGACAAATTCAAGTAGTACGTAAAAAGACAAA